>JBAKBP010040066.1:0-14087 GCA_037953745.1 Lithodes maja | reverse complement strand
ATACAAGCACACCCACACTCACATACACTCCCCCCCCTCCCCCCCCCACACACACACAAACACACCATCTAATAGAGGTCCCACCATAACAGCTCCTCATTATGGCCGCTAAACTGAGGATAATAGAACGTTTACCATCTTAAGTTTGACATGAAAATTCGTGGATAACTCTTTTGGGTGTTGAAGAGAATTAAGGGATGAGGTCTGCTGGAAAATGAGGGGTGGAATTGTAATAGTTGAAAATTATACCAGACTAAATTCTATGTTTGCATATGATGTTTAAGGGGGGTGACCTGCATTTGTTTTCTCCTTCTTTCTCTCTTTCTCTGGCTGGTATCCATTCGGCCCCAATCAGCCTACTGTTTTAAGACGTTTATACCGATCCAGGTGTCGATTTCTTCCTGGCAGGCGATAGCGAGCCATCATTGTATGGATTAATCGGGCTTCGCCGAAGATATTTTTCCAGCAAAAAATTTACAAATTTAGCCTGCTGTCAATTTCGTGTTTTAAATATGCTGGCTTGCTACCGCTAGCCACGGAAAAATCGACACCTGGATGGGGAGAAACCTCTTAAAACAGTAGGTTGAATGGGACCGAATGGATGCAACCCAGAGAGAGAGGGAGAGACTCCACCCGAGAGAGAGAGAGAACAAAAATACGAGGTAGGCCCCCTCAAGAAAGCATTTGAGGTTGAACTGTGAGGGCACTAAATAGATATGGGCAGCCACATACTGTAATACAGTAAGGCCTTTTAGTGGTTAGAGGTCCTCCCTAAGCTTAATACAATCTTCTAATAGTTGTCAGCATATAATGAAAAGGTCATCACCGGAACAGAAAGGGTTAAGGCATTGTTTTAGGGTTTCGTAGCCTTGGTATATTTATTTTTATTAAATTCACTCCATCACCAAACACCTTCCAAAGAAATTAATGAAAGCAAACATGTGATCGATCGGGATTCGAACCTGGGTTACCACATACAGATTTTAACACTCTAACCATTACACCATCAAGGCAATTAATTTATCAAACACATTTTATTGCACGCTACGTAACGTCACGGATAATAATGTTGCCTTTACAATTTCGAAG
The DNA here is from genome assembly GCA_037953745.1 of Lithodes maja. Classification (NCBI taxonomy): domain Eukaryota; kingdom Metazoa; phylum Arthropoda; class Malacostraca; order Decapoda; family Lithodidae; genus Lithodes; species Lithodes maja. The sequence continues at coordinate 12,998 of JBAKBP010040066.1, read as the reverse complement.
CTGTTTCGGATTATATCACATATCCTCATTAATGTTGGACCTAATATATTTGTCAGTTCGATGATTCAATATTCGCTAGGAACTGGAGTTCTCAAAAAGGGTCTCAAGTCCTGACGCTATTCTTGACTTACAGTGTGTTGGCTTAATAATCCAGAAGGGTTGAGAGCCTCTGAAGTCCTATTTTAACAAACTTTTGTCAAAATTCGTTAGTCTCCCTGATTGTACACCCAACATTCACGTTCAAAAACATCAACGAGTAAATCAATCATGAAACAAGTGGACGAACGAGAGAATAGTTGTACGCATACGAGCCATGGCATAGTCAGTAGAGCGTCGGCGGATCTAGCCCGCACTGTCAAAATGTTATTGGTATATGTCAAGCCGAGGCAACTTGACTTGGCGATTCGTGACACACGCCTAATGTTCAATGCCACCCCTTCTCGGGAATTACGGTGTATAGGGAAAACAAATCGGAGAAAGAAAGAACAATGGTTATTTGGTGATGCATTTAAACGAAACTGTATTGTGAGAGAACGAGTATCATACTGACAGAAATACATTTTCCGAATGTTAAATAAATGCAGCTACTAGTACAACTACTATTACTAATAATACTATTACTAATAATACTAATACTAATTATATTAATAATTTTTTTTTTCTATGTGATGGAGGGAGGCAAAAGGCAGAACTGCCTATAGTGAGTGCCTCCCCCATAGTTGAAAGAGTGACAGGGCCAAAATCAAGGGACGTTCGAGCCAAAATGCCTGGACACACGGAGTTTGAAGCAATTTAAGTCATAGGAAGAGGGAAAGACTGATTCTGGGAGAGAGTTTCAGAGCTCAGCTGTTGAGTAGAAGAAAGTTTGAGAGTAACGTTTCCCTCTCGGGTTGGAGAGTTGCACAGAGTAGGAGTGGGATTGAGTTGCAAGACGGGTACCACGTGCCCTACGTAAAGCAGGTGGTATACACTGGGAAAGCTCTGAGGAACACTGATTATTATAGTAGCGATAGAATAGCGAGAGAGATGCAACATTGCGGTGGAGAGAGAGAGATTGCAGAGACTTGGTGAGTGGACGGGAGTTAATGATACGAAAGGCCTTCCTTTCAACTTTGTCTAGGAGAGCAGTGTGAGAGGAACCTCCCCACACATGTGACCAATACTCAATACAAGGACGCACTATGCCCCTGTACAGAGCAAGAAGCTGTGCAGGGGAAAAGAACCCCCTAAGGCGGATGAGCACACCCAGCTTCTGGGAGGCCGCCTTAGCAAGGCTGGTAATATGGTCTTTCCAACTGAGAGCAGAAAAAAAAGAGACACCAAGAATATTGAGAGAAGATGAAGGATTGATTTTTGTATTGTTGAAGAATAAGGGATAGTCCGCTGGGAGTTCCTTACGGGTAGATAGATGGAGAAATTGGGTTTTGGAAGCATTAAAGGTAACAAGGTTTTCTCTGCCCCAATTGGAGATAGTATTTAGATCAGAATTTAAGAGTTCAATGGCTTCAATACGTTTGTCGTTGAGGGATTGCTGGCTGGGGCGTTCTGAAAAACTAATGGAGTAGCGTAAGGTTGAGTCGTCTGTGTATGAGTGGATGGGAATTGAGATACAGATGAGGAGATCATTTTTAAAAATTAGAAATAGAATAGGAGATAGGAGAGAGCCCTGAGGAACACCGGAGTTTATAAGGTGAGGAAGTGAACGATGGCCGTCCACAACCGCGGCTATGGAACGGCCGGAAAGGAAATTAGAGACAAAGGCACAGATGGAGGAATAGAAACCGAAGGAGGGTAGTTTAGAAATTAAAGATGTGTGCCATAATCTATCTATCTATTGCCTGACGCCGTGATCCCCGAAGGGGTGGCCGCGAACGAACCGCCCCCATGCACCTCTGTCCCCAGTCAGTCGACGCTCCTTCTCCCAACCAGCACCGCCTTCATCCATGTGCTTCTTAACTCCATCCTTCCACCTCTCTTTCGGTTTACCTCTCCCTCTCTGTCCTTCCACTTCGCTCTCGTACACCCTCTTAGTCATTCTCTCGCTTCCCATACGTTCCATATGGCCGAACCATCTGAAGGTGTTCCTTTTCACACTTTTCAGCACATCTACCTCCTTCTTACTTCCTCATTCGTCTGTCCATCCCTCCATGTAACTCTGCACGCACTTTTCAAGTAACTCATTTCCACCCCTCTCACTCTAGGTCTGAGTCTCTCCACCAACGTCCATGCTTCGCTTCCGTAAGTCTGTGTCGGGATTACCACACTATCATGCAAGGACTTCTTCACTTCCATACTGAATATCCTATTAATCTTATTACTGCTTTCAGCATTCCTACAACCCTCTTCCCCTGTTGCACCATCTCCCGCACTTCTTCATCCATAGTCCCATTTTTACTTAACACACAGCCCATATACTGTACTTAAATGAGCTGACAATCTCCATAGCCTGACCGTTCAACTTCACCTCACACTCTGTAACTTCACCCTTTTCGAAGACCATAACCTTCCTCTTCCCCGCATTTACCTTCAGATTCCGTTTTTTGCACACTGTTCCAAACATGTTTACCAGGCCCTGCAACTCCCATTCATTATCACTCATCAGAACTGTATCATCAGCAAACAGCAGTAAAGGTAGCTTCCACTCATTTCCCTCAGCGTACACCAACATCCACTGCTCCTCTTTGTATTTCTTTTATGACTCCATCCATATATACAATAAACAACCACAGGGACATCACACACCTCTGTTTCAACCCAACATTCAGATCAAAGAACTCGCTTTGCTCATTCTCCACATGCACTACCGCCTTTGCACCCTCATACATGCTCTTCACTGCTTTCAGCAACTTGACATCTACTTCGTATATTCTAAGTACTTTCCACATACCTTCTCTATCCACTCTGTCATAGGCCTTCTCCAAGTTCATAAAGGCAACATACAGCTTTTGTTGCTTCTCCAGATATTTTCCACAACACATTTCAGGGTAATAATAATAATAATAATAATAATAATAATAATAACAATAATAATAAATGATAATACTAATAGTATTTATAATACAAACAATGAATACACAAATATTAATTAACAACAATTATGTTCATGGATTACATTACCTTGAGTTGTTGTGTGTTACAGAAGAGGTGAGAGGTCATGGTTCCGATCTGTTGTCCATCACCACTCTGTAACATAAGGATACAATCCACATATTATTTATAATTTAAGTTTTTATTTGCATATATATTTATCGTTGTATTACTATTGTTTAGTATTCTCCCTAGACCTCCATCAAGCTTAAACAAAAATAATAATCTTAAATCACAGGCTCGCTATCGTTCGCCAGGGAAATGTCGACACCCAAATGACACGAAAATTCGTAATATTGACAAAGAAATGGGGTGAACAATCTTAAAATCGCCAAACTAATGGGGCAAATGTATTACAATTTGAAAACAAATGGAGCTAAACATGAGAGAGAAAGGGGGTGGGACATAATAGCCCCCCCCCCCCCCCCGCCACCCCCATACACAGTTAATCGTACATCTTCATAATAAAAGTAGGCCTACTTAATAATGTGGTTTACTAAAACTACCTTTTTGTTCATCAGTGGATATGCTTCCTTAAGCCAGTATAACACAAGCGCTTTTTCCCTCAACATTTTTCCTCAACACTGGTCTGGCAGCTTATGAGGTCAACATTCATAATAATTCGCTTACCTAAATTCATCTATCATCAATCTAGTTTCCGATACCGATGCCAAATATTCCAGAAATGTTGCCAGAAAAATGTTTATCATCAAATGTTGACTATAAAAGCTCTTGTGTGATACCGGCTTTATAGTCTTCTGGATTCCGTACATTGACTTGTTTTATGGATGAACTCCCTTCCGTCGTTCCCTTGGTCTTGCTCTATATATTATAATTGCCTTGCATTTAAGGAAGGATGGGCCGGTGTTTCTGGACCCCCTTCTCCCTCATTAGTTCGACCCATTATTTTAAGACTTCATGCCCCATTTCTTTGTTAATTCTAAGACCTTTCGTGCCATTTGATGTCAATTTTTTCCTGGCGAGCGATAGCGAGCCTGCAATGTTAAAAAGTAACCGGCCTTCGGCCGGGACATTTTCTACCAAGAAACTTAAACATTTATCTTGAGTATTATGGGCAGTAATGTTTACAGTTTGATGGATGTCTAGGGAGGAAACTAAAACATAATATAAAGATATAACAATGTGCAAATAAAGACGTCCATCTCCCCTTAAATTTTTCTCGCTTAGCCAACACTGCCTGCCTATTGGCCAGTTCAACTGGCTTAAGCCGGTATCACACGAGAGCTTTATAGTCAACATTCGATGATCAACATTCTCTGGCAACATTTCTGGAATATTTTGCACTTGTATCGGAAACTAGACTGATGATAGATTAATTTAGGTGACACAAATATGTTAAATGTTGACCTAATAAGCTGCCAGACCAGTGTTGAGGATAAATGTTGAGGGACAAAGTGCTCGTGTGATACTAGTTGTACTGTCTTATGTGCCTCCTATATCAATTTAGTACCCCCATTGCTTAACCTCAAATGCTCTCTTAAACATCATATGCAAACATGGAATATAATCTGGTTTAATTTTCAACTATTACAATTCCACTCCTCATTTTCCAGCAGACCTCATCCCACAATTCTCTTCAACACCCGAAAACGTTATCCACGAATTTAAATTTTCGGTTTAAGATGGTAAACGTCCTATTATCCTCAGTTTAGCGGCTATCATGAGACGCAGTTATGGTGGAATCTCTATTATATTAGAAGGTGTGTGTGTGTGTGTGTGGGGGGGGGGGGGAGGTGATATTCTTAGTTCACTTTGCCAGTCGTAACGCTGCACACTCTACGACAATTAAAATAAATTGATAAATACTATAATTATGTGGTATAGTACCCTGTGGACTTTGAAGGCTAAAATTTAGTCACTACTTAAGGAGATATGGGTAATTTTTCTGGTACCCCCTCTTCCTCATGGTTAGCCCTATTATGTTTGAGATTATATGACGTTCGGCCCATTAGTTATACGATGTTAACACATTTCACCCCATTTCGTTATCAATTTTAAGATCTTTCGTGCTATTTAAATATCGATATTATCCTGGCGAGCGAAAGCGAGCCTGTAATTTTAGGAGGAACCGTGACATTTTTCTATCGAAAAATGTACTCAAAATGAAGACTGGTCTAGTTTTTTTTTTTTTTTTTTTTTTTTAAGCTTGATGGAAGTCTAGCGAGGAAACTAAAACATACATGAATATAAACATTGACAGACCAAACACAAAATAGCCACTACCCCCTCAATGCAATTTATTGGCCCAAATTATTAGTTACATTGCATATCTCTCTCCTTCCGTTTGTATCTATCGATTATTGTCTTGTCTCTTAACCCATTCCATACCGGTGACATTCTTGTCATTATATACTGGCACCTATTAGACAATATTAGTCAGCTTAGGAAGGACGACTACCAATCATAAGGCTACAGACTATCTCAATTCATCCTTTTAGCTACCAAATATCCTTCCTAAGCTTCGTAAAATCGTCTACATGCATCTGAAATCAAATACAAAAAAGACGTCGCCGGTTAAGAAGGGGTTAAACTCAATTCATCCTTTTAGCTACCACATAATTATATTAACATAAGAACATATCCTTCCTAAGCTTAGTAAAATCGTCTAAATGGAGGTGACATCAAATACAAAAAATACGTAAGCGGAACAGAAGGGGGTTAAGGAGGAATGGTTAATTGTCTGGTCGAGTTTTTCATATAACTAATATTTTTCTAGTTCATCCCAAGACCTCCATCAAGCTTAAAACAACACCCATAAGACCCGCCTTCAAGATAAATGTGTACATTTTTCGAAAACAGATTTTCCCGGCCGATGGCCGGTTACTCTTAACCCTTTCACGCATTTATGACGCAGAGGTAGCCAGATTAGCAATAAGAAATAGAGTTCTCTCACTCTTATAATTACCTATCCAAAATTAGTTTTCTGCCCACAGCTAATTCAAAGACAATTGCAGAGGTTGAAGTAACTAAACTAAAGGTTTCTAAATACCCCTGATGGTAACAAAGGCTTTAAAGTATCCCCAATAGGCTCATAATCACGTCATATGTCGGAGAGGGTTAAATTACAGGCTTGCTATCGCTCGCCAGGAAAAAATCGATGCCAAAATTGTATAAAAAGGTACACAAATTGGGCGACATTTTTAAAAATCGCCAAACTAAAGGGACACACGTCTTAAATTTTCAGAACCAATGGGGCTAAACATGAGGGAGAGAGGGGGCCAGAAAAACGTACCATCTCCCCTTAAACCAATTTCCTCATCACTTTATCTCGTCTCAATCTTCCGTTCAAACTTCTATTCCCTTAGGCTTCATCTCGTTTACTCTGTTCCGCGTTTTCTCGCAGTTTCTCGCGTTGATTTTGTGCAGACGTTGTTGATCTTTCGCAAAATACAGTTGAAGTTCTGAATTCCGAAGATAAGATATTCGATATAGGATGTGTTTGTATGACAGAGAGAGAGAGAGAGAGAGAGAGAGAGAGAGAGAGAGAGAGAGAGAGAGAGAGAGAGAGAGAGAGAGAGAGAGAGAGAGAGTGAGAGAGAGAGAGAGAGAGAGGGTGGGGGGACAAGCTTATCATAGTTCATTAAAGACCCCATTATTTACTTTAAGGGGGATCATTCACCTGTTCGATATTTTTAATGTATTCATTATTTCTTTAGTTTCCTCCCTAGACCTCCATCAAACTTAAATTATCATCCATAAGATCCCCCTTCTAGATTAAATTGTCAATTTGTCGGTAAAAAAAAGAGGCCCGGCCAAAGGCCGGTTCTTCCAAAATTACAGGCTCACTATCGTTCGCCAGAAAAACAAATCGACACCTAAATAGCACGAAAGGTCTTAATATTGACAAGGATATGGGGTGAAAGGTCTTAAAATCGTCAAACTAATTGGGCAAACATCTTAAAATCTGAGAACTAATAGGGCTAAACATGAGGGAGAAGGGGATCTAGAAAAACGGCCCATCTCCCCTTAAAACATTCATTTAGAAGTTCAGGGGTTTTGTGTAGAGGAATATGGAAAACAACAAAACATAATGTGTGTTATCAAAAACGTATCCCCGAAATGTATAGGGGAAAACATAAAATTCACAAGTTAACCCCTTCTGTACCGGCGACGACTTTTGTATTATATTCTAGCTATATTTTAGACGATTGTGTGCAGTTTAAGAAGAATCTGTGTTAAGAAAAAGGGTTAAGTGAGATACTTCGAAGCCTGATAATTACTGGAGGCCCATTTTAAACTGAATAAAATCGTCTAATAGTAGCCAGAATTGAGTTAAAATGATGGCACAGGTACAGAAGGGGTTAATGCATTACAGTTATACAGAAGAAATAGTTGTATAATACCGGTAGCTAAACACACTAATTTCCTAACCTATGTCAATGAAAATATCAGTTTTAAATACCTTGTATCTGAGTCAAAGTTTCTCATTAATTATGTACCCAATATACCTTATATATTACGAAGATTAATTGATGATATTTGATTATTCACATCGGATCAAGGCGTATTTGTTGAAGTATGGGCTCTAGACAAAGGTAAACAAAAACATAATAATAATAAAAACATAATAATAATAATAATAATAATAATAATAATTTCAGTATTCAGCAGGAATATAAGAGACTCCCGAAGAATGCAAAGAAAAGTTTTCTTCCAGAACTTCAAGAAACAACGTTATGGTGTTTTCAATAGCCGGCAAAACGTTACCACTCATGGAAGGAAACTTTGATTTCCCAAACAGAATATGTAATGTGTTTGTGAGTCACATACAGTACATGGGTGTGTGGGTGTGTGTGTGTGTGTGTGTGTGGGTGTGGGTGACAGTATCTTTATTCGTAAACACATTGAATACTAGGCAATTTGACAAATGTCAGTTTGCAAATAATAGGTTAAATAAAATCAATACAAGGCAACCTATTTCAAATAACCTTGGCAAACAAGAATAACCATTTGGGGATCATAGTGCGTTTTAGCAGTTTAGTTTAGCTATTTGTAGACGATTATACACAGCTTAGTAAGAGCCTAAATAAAATTGTCAAATAATGGCCAGAGGAGAGAAAAAAAAATGTCAAAATGCGTCATAATCCTCAAGGGGTATACCTAATCTAACCTGGACTAATATATATATATATATATATATATATATATATATATATATATATATTACACTTCCTCTACCTACGAACACCTCAATCATATATAGTTCCGAGCGAATGAGAAACGAATCAATATAGGTGAATCTGACTGTGGGTGACTTGAGTTATAGATGGAATACTAACACCCACACTAACAGTTTGGGTTGTGTGGGTGACTTGAGTTATAGATGGAATACTAACACCCACACTAACAGTTTGGGTTGTGTGGGTGACTTGAGTTATAGATGGAATACCAACACCCACACTAACAGTTTGGGTTGTGTGGGTGACTTGAGTTATAGATGGAATACTAACACCCACACTAACAGTTTGGGTTGTGTGGGTGGAGTGAGTTATTGATGGAATACTAACACCCACACTAACAGTTTGGGTTGTGTGGGTGGAGTAAGTTATTGATGGAATACTAACACCCACACTAACAGTTTGGGTTGTGTGGGTGGAGTAAGTTATTGATGGAATACTAACACCCACACTAACAGTTTGGGTTGTGTGGGTGGAGTAAGTTATTGATGGAATACTAACATCCACACTAACAGTTTGGGTTGTGTGGGTGGAGTAAGTTATTGATGGAATACTTAAGGAGACAGTGGCTTTTTTTGTGGTCTATTAATTCACACCGTATATTCATTATTGTTTTTAGTTTCCTCGATAGACCTTCATCAAGCTTAGAAAAACACCCCCTAGACCCCCCTTCAAGATAAATTTGTACACTTTTCGGTAGAAATTGTCCCGGCCAAAGGCCAATTTCTTTTAATATCACAGGCTCGCTATCGCTCGCCAGGAAAACATCGACACCCAGATGGCTCGAAAGGTCTTAAAATTGACAACGAAATGGGGCGAAAGGTGTTGAACCTCTAGCAAAAATAATGTTTCAAAATATCTCCACCAACCCTTTTGACTACCACAGATCTCTCCTAAGCTGCATAATATCGTCTAAATATAGCTATAATAAAGTATAACACACGTCGCTGGTACTGAAAGGGTTAACAGGAGGGTAGGGTGTCATGTTTGAGTAGTTTGGGTTATTGTGTAGCTGGATTTGGCACAGTGGGTATAGTAGAGGTATAGTAGAGCCGCACCAATACAAAACACACACATACCTACACACACTGCTCCCACTCACTTCCCCCAGGCAGAGCTTGAACCAAACCGGGACGTGCCAGTTCATATTTGTTGTCGCTACACACACACACACACACACACACACACACACACACACACACACACACACACACACACACACACACACACACACTGTAGCAAGAACACACATACGTACACACACACACACAACTCCCTCTAACACATGTATCCCCGACAAATAACATACCGTACTTTTTGAGGTTGATGACGCGCGTTCACAATTTATACAGGCTATCATTATTTATCATTGTTTGTGTGTGTTAATTGTGTTCTGTTGTGTTATCCCTATTCTGGCTCTGTCTTGAGTCAACCACCCCCAAAAAAGAAAGAAAAAGAAAAGAAAAGAGGGAAAATAAGAACAAAAAATAGGAAAAGTGAGGATTGGGCCTGAGTATATAACATAGATAGAATCATTAGACGATGTTATTCAGCTTAGGATCAACTGGCGGGAGCTAAAGAGTTAATTGGAATAGTAATTCCCTCTTTGATTCCAAGATATCCTTCCTGAACTGCATAAAATCGTCTAATGATAACCAGAACAAACTGGCAAAACGCGTCATAATCATTAAGGGGTTAAGGGGGTAGTGGCTGGATTTTTGGTCTATTAATTAATTTATTCATATAGTTTTTAGTTTCCTAGCAAGACCTCCATCAAACTTAGAAAAACGCCCCCTAGACCCTCTTTCAAAATAAATTTGTACATTTTTCGGTAGAAAAATCTCCCGGCCGAAGGCCGATTCCTCTTAGAATTACAGGCTTGCTATCGCTCGCCAGGAAAAATTCGACACCTAAATTGCGTGAAAGATCTTAAAATTGACAACGAAATGGGGTGAAAGGTGTTAAAACCGCCAAAATAATGGGCCAACCGTCTGAAAATCTCAAAACTATTGGGGCTAAACACGAGGGAGAAAGGGGTCCAGAAATCCAAGCACCACCCCCTTAAGTGGAGCTGGTGTGAGTTAGTTTGTACATATAGTTGCTTCCTACTACAGACACACGCTGTAGCAAATACACACGTAAACAAACATACACATACATAAACATATACACATGCACACACACACACAAACATACGAACACGCAGGTGCATTAATAACGAAATATATTCCATTATATTCTATATACTCAGGCCCAATCCCCACTTTTCCTATTTTTGTTCACTCTTTTCTTTGTTTTATTCTTTTTGGGGGATTGCCAACTCAAGACAAAACCAGAATAGGGACAACACAACAGAAAACAATGAACACACAAACACAAAATACAAATTCACACACATCTACAGTAGGTCAATATAGAAATATAGAAATTTGAATAACACGTTATACATTTAAAGATAAATAGAGGAAGGACAATTAAAGACAAAACAAAAAAGGTCCATGTGCCTAATGACATCCTCCATTTATTAAGGGGGGTCACAGGCTTTTTTTCTCTCCTTTTCTCTCTTTCTATGGCTTGTATCTATTTGGCTACATGCAGCCTACTGTTTTAAGACGTTTACTCCCATCCAGGTGTCGATTTTTTCCTGGCGAGCGGTAGCGAGCCAGCATATTTTGTTCAATGTTTTTGACAGAAGGCTAAATTTGTATATTTTTCGATTGAAAAATTTCTTCGGCGAAGCCGGATTTCTCCATACAATGCTGGTTAGCTATCGCCCACCAGTAAGAAATTGACACCTAGATGGAGATAAACGTCTTGAAACAGTAGGCTGAATGGGGCTGCTTCCAAATTTCTTAAGCATTTATCTTCTCATAATCTGCTCTCAGATCGCCAGTATGGCTTCCTTAAGGGTCGCTCTACTGGTGATCTTCTTTCATATCTTACTAACTCTTGGTCATCCTCCTTTCGGGACTTCGGTGAGACTTGTTCTATTGCACTAGACATATCGAAAGCTTTCGATAGAGTCTGGCACAAATCTTTAATTTCTAAACTACCCTCCTTCGGTTTCTATCCCTCCATCTGTGCCTTTGTCTCTAATTTCCTCTCCGGCCGTTCCATAGCTGCGGTTGTGGACGGCCATCGCTCACTTCCTCACCCTATAAACTCCGGTGTTCTTCAGGGCTCTGTCCTATCTTCTATTCTCTTTCTAATTTTTATAAATGACCTTCTCAACTGTACCTCAACTCCCATCCATTCATACGAAGACGACTCAACCTTACACTACTCCATTAGTTTCTCAGAACCCCCAAGCCAGCAATTCCTCAACAACAAACGGAATGAAGCCATAGAACACTTAAATTCTGATCTAACTACTATCTCCAATTGGGGCAGAGAAAACCTTGTTACCTTTAATGCTTCCAAAACCCAATTTCTCCATCTATCTACCCGTCAGGAACTCCCTGCGGACTATCCTTTATTCTTCAACAATACAAAAATCAATCCTTCATCTTTTCCCAATATTCTTGGTGTCTCTTTTTCTTCTGCTCTCAGTTGGAAGGACCATATTACCAGTCTTGCTAAGGCAGCCTCCCAGAAGCTGGGTGTGCTCAACCGCCTTAGGGGGTTCTTTACCCCTGCACAGCTTCTTGCTCTGTACAGGGGCATAGTGCATCCTTGTATTGAGTATTGTTCACATGTGTGGGGAGGTTCCTCTCACACCGCTCTCCTAGACAAAATTGAAAGGAAGGCTTTTCGTATCATTAACTCCCGTCCACTCACGAACTCTCTGCAATCTCTCTCTCTTCGCCGCAATGTTGCATTTCTCTCGCTATTCTATCGCTACTACAATAATCAGTGTTCCTCAGAGCTTTCCCAGTGTATACCACCTCCTATACGTAAGGCATGTGGTACCCGTCTTGCAACGCAATCCCACCCCTACTCTGTGCAACTCTCCAACCCAAGAGTGAAACGTTACTGTCTTTCTTCTATTTAACAGCTGAGCTCTGGAACTCTCTCCCAGAATCAGTCTTTCCCTCTTCCTATGACTTAAATTGCTTCAAACTCCGTGTGTCCAGGCATTTTGGCTCGAACGTCCCATGATTTTGGCCCTGTCACTCTTTCAACTTTGGGGGAGGCACTCGCTATAGGCAGTTCTGCCTTTTGACTCCCTCACTCACATAGAAAACAAAAACAAAAACAAAACAGGGAAATAGAGAAAAGGAGAGAAAAAAGCAGGTCAACTCCCTTAAATGTATTTAACAATTGGACTTAAACTGTTGTGGGTTGTAAAACGTTCACTACTACTACCAGAATTTAATGTTTTATACATATATAGATATATAGATAGAAAAATGGATATATTCTTTACCAGATACATTATCGACTTCATCTAAATATACTGTACACTCTTGCTTCCCCAGCCGACATACAACTGTAGGGGGGGGATTTCCGGCACCTCCTACCACAACATTCCCCCCCCCCCCCCCCGCCCCCCAATATATTGTGACGCATGTCGAGTGTGAGCATGCTGTACAGAACGCCTAGTCATGCCCCACTCTCGCTAGGATCGTCAGGGCAGGAACTTTGGCTGTAGTCTATGTAGAGTTTCCTAACTTAGTTCATGTGAGCCGTTGTACTATAAGTATTATGAATATGTATGTTGTTTTCATCTGAGTCAACGAGTTCTATTTTATATCATTAGTTATAAGTATTGTG
>JBAKBP010040065.1:0-14090 GCA_037953745.1 Lithodes maja | reverse complement strand
GGACATGCAATCGCTTAGTGTTAGCCAAAATATAAATACAAATTGGCGCCCCAGTACGAAAAGGAACTAGGAAAAAAGTATAGAAATAAAGAGGGATAATGGTGTTTAGCAACGGAGTTAAACCCTTTTCAGTGTGCTGAGGCTTTATTAATATTAGGCTGGCTATTATTAGACTATGTTCTACTAAGAGAGGCATTCTAAAGGCTTTACTGTATCTCTAACGTTTTCACTCCCACAGGTCTTTCCTTATCTTAATGTATGTATGTATGTGTACATATGTACAGTATATATTCAGGCACATGCCCCATAGCTGGGGGTGGCCGACTCGAGACAGATCCTGAACAGAAACAACAAAACATACTAAAAATTAAAAATTAAAACATAAAGAAAACTGATGCACATCTAGGTCGCCCAGGATAAGACCGAGATACCAAGGAGCACTAGAGCCCTCCAGCACTACCCCGGTCTCAGGACTTCCGGAGAGGAATAGTTGTGGAAATGTACAGCCCATTTGCTTTGGCCCTTTATGAGTTACAGAGGTTAGAGTTCAGGATTTCTGGACTACTTACTTGGAACAGGGTGTAGTACTAAATTCTTTATCATGTGGTAGAAGTTTGAAGGTTCTCTCTCTCTCTCTCTCTCTCTCTCTCTCTCTCTCTCTCTCTCTCTCTCTCTCTCTCTGGTTTTCACATAATGTATCAAGGTTTTCGGCCAACTATTGACTTTGGATTGTACTTAAGGGAGGATTTTCACTTAGGATTTTTTTTTGACCCCCTTCTCCCACGTGTTTAGCCCTATTAGTTTTGAGATTTTAAGACGTTCCCTCCATTAGTTTGGTGATTTTAAGACCTTTAGCCCCATTTCTGTCGATTTTAAGACCTTTCGTGCCATTTGCGTTTCAATTTCTTTCCTGGCGAGCGATAGCGAGCTTGTAATTCTAAGAGGAAACGACATTTTCTACCGAAAAATGTAACAAACTTATCTTGAAGGGGGGTTTAGGGGGTGTTAAGCTTGATGGAGGCCTAGGGAGGAAACTATAAAATAAATAAATAAATAAATAAATCGACCAAAAAACAACCCCTACCCCCTTAACTGCGGGGATAAACATCATTATTCCGCTATTATGCTTGATGATTCCGAGCGTCCCCCCACCCCCCACCCACCTCTCCGGCCCTTACATCAACTCTCCATTCCGGCCCCAGTACACAAACAGCTGGGCAGGGAGGGAAGGAGGGTGGGTGGGTGGGTGGGTAGGTTGGTAGGTAGGTAGGTTACTTACTTACTCACTCACTCACTCCCAACTCACTCACACACTCACACAGCTGCCCAGTGTGGCAGGTAGGTCTCTTTCTCACTCACACACTCACACAGCTGCCCAGTGTGGTAGGTAGGTCTCTTTCTCACTCACACACTCACACAGCTGCCCAGTGTGGTAGGTAGGTCTCTTTCTCACTCACACACTCACACAGCTGCCCAGTGTGGTAGGTAGGTATCTTTTTCACTCACACACTCACACAGCTGCCCAGTGTGGTAGGTAGGTCTCTTTCTCACTCACACACTCACACAGCTGCCCAGTGTGGTAGGTAGGTCTCTTTCTCACTCACACACTCACACAGCTGCCCAGTGTGGTAAGTAGGTCTTCTTCTCACTCACACACTCACACAGCTGTCCAGTGTGGTAGGTAGGTCTCTTTCTCACTCACACACTCACACAGCTGCCCAGTGTGGTAGGTAGGTCTCTTTCTCACTCACACACTCACACAGCTGCCCAGTGTGGTAAGTAGGTCTTCTTCTCACTCACACACTCACACAGCTGCCCAGTGTGGTAGGTAGGTCTCTTTCTCACTCACACACTCACACAGCTGCCCAGTGTGGTAGGTAGTCTACTTCTCACTCACACACTCACACAGCTGCCCAGGTGGTAGGTAGGTCTCTTTCTCACTCACACACTCACACACTTGCCCAGTGTGGTAGGTAGATCTCTTTCTCACTCACACACTCACACAGCTGCCCAGTGTGGTAGGTAGGTCTACTTCTCACTCACACAGCTGCCCAGTGTGGTAGGTAGGTCTCTTTCTCACTCACACACTCACACAGCTGCCCAGTGTGGTAGGTAGATCTCTTTCTCACTCACACACTCACACAGCTGCCCAGCGTGGTAGGTAGGTCTCTTTCTCACTCACACACTCACACAGCTGCCCAGTGTGGTAGGTAGGTCTCTTTCTCACTCACACACTCACACAGCTGCCCAGTGTGGTAGGTAGGTCTACTTCTCACTCACACACTCACACAGCTGCCCAGTGTGGTAGGTAGATCTCTTTCTCACTCACACACTCACACAGCTGACCAGTGTGGTAGGTAGGTCTCTTTCTCACTTCTCACTCACACACTCACACAGCTGCCCAGTGTGGTAGGTAGGTCTCTTTCTCACTCACACACTCACACAGCTGCCCAGTGTGGTAGGTAGGTCTCTTTCTCACTCACACACTCACACAGCTGCCCAGTGTGGTAGGTAGGTCTCTTTCTCACTCACACACTCACACAGCTGCCCAGTGTGGTAGGTAGGTCTACTTCTCACTCACACACTCACACAGCTGCCCAGTGTGGTAGGTAGATCTCTTTCTCACTCACACACTCACACAGCTGCCCAGTGTGGTAGGTAGGTCTCTTTCTCACTCACACACTCACACAGCTGCCCAGTGTGGTAGGTAGGTCTCTTTCTCACTCACACACTCACACAGCTGCCCAGTGTGGTAGGTAGGTCTCTTTCTCACTCACACACTCACACAGCTGCCCAGTGTGGTAGGTAGGTCTCTTTCTCACTCACAAAGAAACGAATTTAGGAGTATCAATATCAAGTAACCTTAAACCTAGTCAACATTGCAAAGACATTGTTAAGAAAAGAAAAACAATTATTAGTTTTATAGGCAGGTCCTTTCAGCATAAATCCAAAGATGTAATCCTCACTCTTTATAATTCCTTAGTTCGCCCACTCCTGGAATATTGCGTTCAGTCCTGGTATGGTGCCCTTACTATCAAAAGGATATAGACAAACTGGAACGTGTTCAACGCAGTCACTAAAATGATACCCAGTCTAAAAAACAAACCATATGAGTGTGATTTGCATACATTTGTTTCCCCTAACAAAGTGTAGATTAAGAGGCGACCTAATTGAAGTCTTTAAGATCATCAGAGGCATCGACAATATGAACTGTAGTAAATAATGTACGATTGACCTAACAAACTACACACAGGGAAATGGTTGCAAAATCATTGGCAAATCATTCAACTCGCACTAATCCAAGAATTTCTTCTTCATCGAGTCGTTAACTTGTGGAATGGAGTTCCCCGAGATGTTATAGACTATGTAGTTATGTAGTAGTAGTTGTTGTTGTTGTTGCCTATTGTTGTGAATGTTGGCATGTGAAGATAATGATGGTGACGAAGATTCTGTTATGATTGATGATGATGATGATGATGATGAAGATGGTGTTATTGTATGTTTTAGTAGTAGTTGTTGTTATTGGTGCCTGTTGTTGTTTATGTTGGTGTGTGATGATAATGATGGTGACGAAGATTCTACGTTATTATTAATGATGGTGATGAATATGGTGGTGTTACTGTATGTTGTAGTCGTTGTAGTAGTAGTAGTTGTAGTAGTAGTTGTTGTTGTTGTTATTGTTATTGCCTCATTAGGGTGTTGTATTGGTCTGGCAGTAATACTATATAGAGGCAGGATGAGGATACCTGGAGGCTAGGAAATAATGGCTTCCACTCTACTATAGTTAACACACAAACACACGGTTGAGCTAGGCCAATACATTGATAAATACATATACTGTATATTAGGGTGGTCCTTAACTATACATGATTTTTTTTCTTTTAAATGTTAAGCTCTCACCCTGCCAAAGTGTTCCATTGGTCCCAAATACACCCCAGCCAAAAAAGAAATGAAATCCATTAACATTTAGGGGTTTCCCAGGGGGGTCAAAGATTCCCCCCTTGTGCATATACCGGGCAATATACAGAAATGTACAATAAATGTCGGGAATCACTACAGCTAGCATTCCAGGTCCCCCAACGACAAGTTTGTGGGTATTAGCTGCTCTAAGGCAGGGGTATCATGGTCGCTAGCCACTCATTGTTGCCTGGTCGCTGTCAGGGTAGATTTCTTGGAGTCTGGAAACATCTTTCGGTGTTCTCCGACAACTTGAAGAAGGAACTGGAGTTGCTCTTCCCCTTTCGTTAGCAATCCGCTAAAGTCCTGGACGAGAGCCACTCCACGTTCGGCATGGTCATTGACGACCTTCAGTGCTCCGACGATGGCCTTTGCTGTCTTGAAGTCCTCAAGATCTTCCCAAGATGCTGGGTTTGCCTCCAAGAAACTTGTCGAAAGACCCAGGCGAGTGAAGAGGAGCAAGGAGTTCATGGAGGCGAAGTCGTCCAGAGTCTTATTTCGGATTTCTTGCAGATCGACGACTGCTCTCTTGGGTGGATTTTCAAGCCCTTCTTCTTCGCTCATCTTCTGTACAATCCTTCTCTTCACATCAAGCGGAACGGTGGCATCAAAAACAGAGAGTCCGATCAGTTCCTCTGAGAGGTACCAAAGATGAGATGCCAGTTTCTTGCTGGCGGCCTTAGACACTTGGCTGTCACACTCTTCAAATGCAGTAAGTTGTTGCAATAGTGCCAAGTCAGAAGCAGGAGCTGAAACTCCATCTGTTGCAGTTGTCCATGCCTTCAGATAGAATTTGACGATGAACACAAGGACTCTTTCCAAGCCATGTGATTCTTTTTTTGACAATTTGAATTGGCCAGAGAACATCCACACTTTCAAAGAGTAGATTACTTTTGACATCCATCTTGCATGATGCATTGGTCCTGGAGACTTGAAAGATATTCCTCCTTCTGGAATACCACCCAAAAAAATGACACACAGCTCTAGAAATTCGCGGTAATCATCTCTGGGTTGCTTTTCTTGGAGCTGCTTCTTGGCAAACTTCAAGATATCGTCTCTGTCGGGTTCGAACAAAGCAAAGTTCGCCATTTTCTCTGCTGTTTGGTAAGATGACTGGTCCATTAACGACCACTTCTGACCAAATCTTTTGAAGAGGAGAACTACTGGACCGGAAGTTGACACCATGCAGGTGCTGAAGACAGCCCCCACAAGCAATTCCAAGACGTGGTGACGGCAAGCTAGGAATAGAAGCTCTCTTCCCAACTTCTGCTGGATGAGGGTGCACGCTCCAGAGATGTGGCCAGTGTTCGAAGATGTTGTGTCGAAGGACATAGCTGCAACACGATCAGTTATATCCCATTCCTGCAGTGCGTTTACCACAGCATCGGCCTGAGCTGCCCCAGTGCCACTTCCCAACTTTGGAACTGCAAGAAGCTGGTCGACTCCAAGCCCAGAAACCAACACTGGCAATCGGTCCACTTGCTCTTTGCCAGTTAAAGCTGGGATTAATTTTCCATCCCAGTGGACAGTCAGGCTGACAGTGGGATCAAATTTATCCTGAACGGAGCGGGCAAAGTTCATCCTGTGGGATTCTCGGTGGCGGTGAATGGAAGAACGATTTATGTTGAGCTCTTCCACGTTGTGCCCCAAGCTCTTTGCTGCTTCGGCGAGTACGAAGGCAGCTTTTCTGTCGGACAACTTCGTTCTGTCCAAAGCAGCTGCCAGCGATGGCGTCACAATGTTCATCTTCGCTCGCTTTGGAGGAGGTGGGGTGGCAAACACTGCTTCAGTTTCATCAGGTTGATCATCACTGCTGGATTCGCTGGAAGACGATGAACTTGCAAGCACTGCCACACTTGAAGAAGGTCCGGGTTCTTCGTTTGCCTGATCTCGTCTTCGTTTCTGGCTTTGCACTCTCTGTCTTGCTCTTTCTTCCTTAGCTGCTAGAACCAAATCTAGCCCTGCCATTGTTCCTATTCTTCCCTTTTCCCGTTGGGCAATCAGAAACTGTCGATCTTCTTCAACGGTGATTCTTGTCATTGCTTCAGCATGAGCAATGTCAAAGAGGTCGTCGAACTTCTCGCGAAATTTGTCTTCATTCGTTCTTTGTGTATCTGTCTTGCGGTCTTTGTGCTTTTTTAAACACTTATATTCCGCAAATAGGGATTCCATCTTCTTGATGGCGTGCTGTTGCGGTTTTGTCGGTATTCTTGCTCTTTCCCAGAATTGGACAACCTCGCGAATTACCGCTGTCGACGCTTCTCTAACTGTTTTCTTTTCCTTCACATGAATGTACAGGAACCTCCCAACCGCTTGCTTATTTGAAGGCAGCTTGTTTCCAGCCAGTTTGTCTGAAGGTCCAAGCAAGTAAACATCTTTTTCCCTTCTTTCCATTTTGAATGAAACTGAAATGAAACAAATGTTAAATGTTAATTTAGGCCATGCTAATACACAATTTATGCCATGCTAATACACACAACTGAAATGAAACAAATGTTAAATGATAAGGGGACGTTTCCCAACTTTTTCTTTATTATTGATGTTACAGTTTTAAAATGGTCTTTAGTCTTGAAGATATGGTCTTTGGCTATCCAAAACTGGCTTTGTTTTGTCTGTAGCTCAATTTTTCCCTGAGAAAAATGGGCAAGTAGACATGTAATTAGAGCAAATTACGTTAGCAGGGAGAGTAGCTGGTAGCTGCTGACACAAACACAACCTCGCTCACTCGCTACTACAGTGTAACTGGTGCTCGACTGCTCGTATGTTCATACTCTCGTAAAGTGAACCAGTTGCCACAAGTCGCTAGATACCTTTTGTCTTCCCATTGTAAGCTGCACACAGATAAATTCCGGAAATGTTCGCAAGGGGGGAATCTTTGACCCCCCTGGGAAACCCCTAAATGTTAATGGATTTAATTTCTTTTTTGGCTGGGGTGTTTTTTGGACCAATGGAACACTTTGGCAGGGTGAGAGCTTAACATTAAAAAAAAAAAAATTAGGACCACCCTACTGTATATAGGCTTCATATATAAAAAAAACAAAAAGGAAAAGTGGGGATTGGGCCTGAGTAGATAGATAGATAGATAGATAGATAGACATACGCACTTAAGGAGGCGTTATGTTATTTTGGGGTCTATTTGTTCAATCATTTATTTGTTAGTTTCCTCGCTAAGTCTCCACCAAGCTTTCAAAAAGCACCCCTAAGACTCCTATTAAAGATAAATGTGTACATTTTTCGTTATAAGAATGTCCTGGCGCAAGGCCGATTCCTCTTAAAATTACAGACTCGCTACCACTCGTCTGCAAATAATCGACACCTGAATGGCACAAAAGATTGACACAAAAATTGATTGAAAACTTGTAAAATCATCAAACTAATGAGGTGAATGCCTTAAAATCTCATAACTAATGTGGCTAATCATGAGGGAGATGGGGCTCCAATCCTAATATCTCACCTAAAACAAATACGCACGCACATATAATAGTACACACACATACACAAAAACACAAAAATGTACATACATATACAAATATACATACATGTATACATACACACAGACACACATAATCATAAGCAAACGTACTCGAACACAAACATACTCAAATCTACACACACACACACAACCAACTCTACCTCCCCTCTTGACATCATCAGCCTATAAGTAATCTTAACTATTCCAACAATCCCAGGCCACAATGAATGGCTCGTCTGGGGTTCGATTCCCGGCTGAGCTGTGATTACGATTATGGTCTGGGTCATGAATTTATGGGGAGGTTTCTAATTGTCCAGGTAAGGTTGGAACTGTGGCCAATTTTTCAGTTATGATTTTTTGGGGCTTGTTCTACCTACAAAATATAATAAATAAATAAGAGTAATAATAATAATAATAATGATAATAATAATAATAATAATCCATCTATTGCCAGACACCATGATCCCCGAAGGATTGGCCACACATGAATTGCCCCCATACACTTCTGTCCCCCAGCAACTGACGCCCTCTCTCGCTTCCTATAGGTTCCATACACTTCTGTCCCCCAGCAACTGACGCCCTCTCTCGCTTCCTATAGGTTCCATACACTTCTGTCCCCCAGCAACTGACGCCCTCTCTCGCTTCCTATAGGTTCCATACACTTCTGTCCCCCAGCAACTGACGCCCTCTCTCGCTTCCTATAGGTTCCATACACTTCTGTCCCCCAGCAACTGACGCCCTCTCTCGCTTCCTATAGGTTCCACATAGCCGATCCATCTCAAGGTGTTCCTTTTCACGCTTTCCAGTACATCCACATAAACACCACATCAATCTCATACTACCTCATTTGTCTGTCTATCCCTCCATGTAATTCCACACGCACTTCTCAAGTAACTTATTTCCACCCCTCTCACTCTTGATTTGTGCCTTTCCAACAACGTCCATGCTTCACTCCCATATGTCAATGTCAGGATTACCACACTATCGTGCAAGGATTTCTTTACTTCCATGCTGACCACCCTATTCCTTACTATTGCTTTCAGTGTTCCTACAACTCTCTTCCCCTGTTGCGCACTCTCCCGCACTTCTTCATCTATAATTCCATTATTACTCAACATACCGCCCGAATACTTCAATGTGCTGACATTCTCCATAACCTGTTCGTTCAGCCTCACCTCACACTCTGTGACTGCACCCTTTTAAAATACCATAACAAATAAATAAGTAAACATGAACAAAACAAATATAAAATCCAATACAGTCGGGTGTTCCATATATTGCTACAATTAATGCATCATTTATTTAAAATTCAGTTATAAATATTTCTATTTGACCTCTCGTGAATAATCAAAAGCGTTCCAACAGTCTATAAATTACCATAATCAAGAAAATACTTGATAAGAAATATATGTTTGTAATACCTGTAACGATAACGGATTAAATATCAGGTGTTTTCAGAGTTTATAGAAAGACTTAATTACACAAAATGTGGCAGATTATATTTTCTTGAGTCCTCTTCTTACACAAAGAGGTAATTTTAATTGGGATTATAATGTAATTAATTAAGCTGCCCCAAATAATAAACCGATCTAATAAAAAGATAAAAGAGTAAGTCACTATCGATTAATCGAATTACTTTATATACAGTATTTGTTCTTGAGTTACAGGGCAAGATCCTACTTAAGGGGATGTATTTAGTTATTAGTTTGTTCCCTAGACCTCCATCAAGCTTAAAATTACACCCCCTTGAGTCCCTTTCAAGATAAATTTGTACATTTTTCGGTAGATAAATGTCGCGGCCGAAGGCCGGTTCCTCTTAAATTACAGGCTCGCTATCGCTCGCCAGGATAAAATCGACACCTAAATGGCACGAAAGGTCTTAATATGGGGTGAAAGTTCTTAAAATCGCTAAACTAATGGGGCAAACATTTTATAATATCAAAAGCAATGGGGCTAAACATGAGGGAGAAAGGGGTCAAGAAAAAAATCCCTCGAGTGGAGATCTCCCCTTAATGTTGTGATTTGTTTGTTTATGTCATAGCTATATTTATGCCATAGCTATATTTATGTCATAGCTATATTTATGTCATAGCTATATTTATGTCATAGCTATATTTATGTCATAGCTATATTTATGTCATAGCTATATTTATGTCATAGCTATATTTATGTCATAGCTATATTTATGTCATAGCTATATTTATGTCATAGCTATATTTATGTCATAGCTATATTTTGATAAATCTTCATTGCGTTATTCCATATAGTGATTTTGATGAGTTGTTTTGTCTTTATATTATGCGGTTCTTGATTTTGTTTGTTTTGTTTTGCAAGTTTTACATTCTAATCTAACCCCTTGAGGATCATGGTGCAATTTGACAAGTTTAATCTGGCTATAATTAGACGATTGTATACAGCTTACTGGGCGGCCTCCCAGAAGCTGGGTGTGCTCAACCCCATCAAGAGGTGCTTTAATCCTGCTCAGTTTCTTGCTCTGTACAGGGGCACAGTGCGTCCTTGTATTGAGTATTGTTCACATGTGTGGGGTGGATCCTCTCAAACAGCACTTCTAGACAAAGTAGAATGGAAAGCCTTTCGTATCATTAACTCCCGTCCACTCACCAACTCTCTGCAATCTCTCTCTCTCTCTCTTCGCCGCAATGTTGCATCTCTCTCGCTATTCTATCGCTACTATATTCAGTGTTCTTCAGAGCTCTCTGAGTGCATACCACCTCCTCTACGTAGGGTACGTAGTACCCGTCTTGCAACACAATCCCACCCTACTCTGTACAACTTTCCAACCCAAGAGTGAAAAGTTACTCCCAATCTTTCTTCTATTCAAAAGCTGAGCTCTGGAACTCTCTCTCTGAATCCATCTTTCCCTCATTCTATGACCTAATTTGTTTCAAACTCCGTGTGTCCAGACATTATGGCTCGAACGCTCCTTGATTTTGGCACTCTTTTAACTCTGGGGGAGGCACTCGTCGCAGGCAGGTTCGCCTTTTGTCTCCTTCATCCACATAGACAAAAAAAAAAAAAAAAAAAGGAAGGATATGTGGGAATTAAAAGGGTAAAAACTGTATCAATAAACACCCTGACTTCCCCACACCCTTCCTAATCTAAATAGAATCGTTTAATGATAGCCAGAATATACTGTTAAAACGCGTCAGGGGTTATATTATTCCAAAAAACAGATATGCCTTGTTTTCATTTGGTGGAGGCTCCTATTTTTTCCACTACATTAGGATTAGTTGTTGGATTTTGAATTTTCCAGCCCCGAACTCTGATTGTATTATTCTAGGCCTCCACACACGGTAATGATGCTACAACAACAACTAGAACAACAGCAACAACAAGAACAACACAACAACAACAACAACACAACAACAACAACAACAACCACAACCACAACAATAACAACAACAACAACCACAACAAAAACAACATCAGCAACAACAAACACAACAACAACAACAACAACAACCACAACCACAACAACCACAACAACAACAATAACAACAACAACCACAACAAAAACAACATCAGCAACAACAAACACAACAACAACAACAACAACAACAACAACAATAACAACAACAACCACAACAACAGCAACAACAACCACAACATCAACAACCACAATGACAACAACAACAACCACAACAAAAACAACATCAGCAACAACAAACACAACAACAACAACAACAACAACCACAACCACAACAACCACAACAACAACAATAACAACAACAACCACAACAAAAACAACATCAGCAACAACAAACACAACAACAACAACAACAACAACAACAATAACAACAACAACCACAACAACAGCAACAACAACCACAACATCAACAACCACAATGACAACAACAACAACCACAACAAAAACAACATCAGCAACAACAACCACAACTACAACAACAACAACAACAACAACAGCAACAACCACAACATCAACAACCACAACAACAATAACAACAACAACCACAACAACAACAACAACAACCACAGCAACAACAACAACAATAACAACAACAACAAACACAACAACAACCACAACAACAACAGCATCAACAACAACAACAACCACAACCACAACAAATACAACAACCAGGCAGCTTGGGGAACAACAACAACAACAACAACAACAACAACAGCATCAACAACAACAACAACAACAACAACAACAACAAACACAACAACAATAACAACAACAACAACAACAACAAACACAACAACAACCACAACAACAACAACAGCATCAACAACAACAACCACAACAAGTACAACAACAACAACCACAACAACCACAACAACAACAACAAACACAACAACAAACACAACAACAACCACAACAACAACAACAGCATCAACAACAACAACAACCACAACAAATACAACAACAACAACAACAACAACAACAACAACAACAACAACATAAATAAATAAATAAATAATCGTGTAGAGGTTACCAGAATATAATGCAAAGGACGTCACCGGTACTGAATGCGTTAAGGGGGAAGGGTTTATCTTTTGGTCGATTATTATATATATATTCTATATATATATATATATATATATATATATATATATACCGGAATATTTATTTTTTTATTTTTCCCTCCCTAGACCTCCATCAAACTTAAAGAAATACATCCATTAGATAATCTTCTAGATACATTTATACATTTTTCGGTAGAAAAATGTCCCGGCCGAAGGCACACTCTTCCAAAATTACAGGATCACTATCGTTCGCTATGAAAAATATCGACACCTAAATAGCACGAAAGGTCTTAATATTGACAAAGAAATGGTGCGAAAGGTCTTAAAATCGTTAAACTATTGGGACAAACATCTTACAATCTGGAAAGAAATGGGGTTAAGCATGAGGGAGAAGGGGAACCAGAAAAAACAAACCATCTCCCCTTAAATAGGTCCTAATGTTCTAAACAATTTCTAGAGGTACCGGAGTCCCGCTTTGTCCCTCTAATGAAGGGTTTTCCAAGCCCAGCCCCTGCATTGAAAACGCCAATATGTTTACCTATGCAAATTTGGATATTCAATTAAAAAAAAAATCATTAAGTGTACGGGAACTTGGAATGCCGGATATGCAAAGTAGTTGGAGCCGTTCAGCCGTGGGTGAGTGCTATCTCTCTCTCTCTCTCTCTCTCTCTCTCTCTCTCACACACACATCAAAATCGGACAAACATATGAATAGCCAACAGAAAAGACTTAAACTCATCTCTCTCTATCAGACAAACATACATCTAGCCTATAGAAACGACTTTAACTCACCTATAGTTGAGTCTCTCTCTGTGTATCTCACTCTCTGTCCCCTACTAACTTCTTAATCCTGCCACGGACATTAGTTCCAGGGCAGTAGTTCCTGTTCCAATTTTCCCTTACCCACTCTAAACCACTGTTTGGACACTTGATCCTCAGTATTTTGGAGGACAAGCAGCTTAGAGGGGTCACTAGACCTGTTGTTGCTTGATATCCTTTGTACTCTCTCTCTCTCACATTGACCCACACAGTGTCTAACCCCGACAGCCAGGACAGGTACTATCAGCCATAGCCTGGCTGACCCAAGGCCTCGGCCTGGGTGACTATACCCTGTTCCAAGTAGGTAGGCCAGAAATCCTGAAACCAAACCTCTGTCACTCAAAAAGGGCTAGAGTAAATGGGCTGTAAATTTACACGCCTATTCCCTGGCTGACCCTTCCCAAATGGTAGATATATTAGCTCGATTACTCTACTCATTTGTGAGTTATAGAGGTTAATGTTCAAAAGTTTTGGTCTACTTACTTGCAACATGGCATAGTACACTTGGGGACCTTCGAAGGATGTAGTGTACAGTCGGCCTAATAAGTCATGTCTCGGCACCAAGTATAGTTTGTTCTATAATTGGTATCCGCAATATCTGAACAGGATTTCTTCATTTCTATTGAGGTATACAAACATATTCCTACACTTACCCACATTATTCAACATCTGTCAGACATTAATACAGCACAGAAAGATCCAAACGTAATGACAGCTGAGACATGACTTATTAGCGCCACTGTACAATATTATAGTTTGTTCATTTTCATTAGGCCAAACATCTTGACCACTAACCTCTAAGACTCATTACACTACATGAGTATTTAAACTAATATTTCTACCATTTGGGAAGAGTCAGTCAGGAAATAGGTGTGGAAATGTACAGCCAACTTGTGTCATTCTGGTTAGGTATATATTTGTATTAACCCCTTTTGTACCAGCAACGTCTTTCGTATCTTATTCTGGCTATTATTAGACAATTGTATTCACTTTATAAAGGACTTCTAGTAATCAACAGGCTTCGAACTATCTCACTTAACCATTTTTACTACCACAGATTCTTCATAGACTGCAAATAATCGTCTAAATATAGCAAGCATAAAATAAAAATAGACATCGGCGGTACAGAAGGGGTTAAATATATTCCGTAATTACTAAATGGTCTGTAATGAGAACAGGTAGACAGGTAGACCTCCATCAAGCTTAGCAAAACACCCACTAGATCCCCCTTCAAGATAAATGTGTACATTTTTCGGTAGAAAAATGTCCCGGCCGAAGGCCGATTCCTTCTGAAATTAGAGGTTCACTATCACTCGCCAGGAAAATATCGACA
>JBAKBP010040064.1:0-14090 GCA_037953745.1 Lithodes maja | reverse complement strand
GTAGATATTATAGACTAGTAATACAGTATATTCCTTTCTCTGCGCGGCTGCCTTTGATCCGCGCACATACAGTACGCCGTAACTTTTAATAGGTTCGGAAATCCACTTTGGCTCAGGCAAATATTGAGAGTGTGAGGCTGAGAGTTCCAGCACCAATGCGTATGGGCTTGGTACGCTCACCAGACTCAACCCACACGTTAACCCCTACTGTACCGTCGATGTCTTTTTAGAATTACAAATTGTGTTATGTTAGGCTAGGACTCTGGGTATTTCGGTCTGTGGTCGTTTTGATTATGGCCGTTTAGGAGTGTGGCCGTGTTGACTACATACCTCTTGGCTCAAAACAGCCGCTGGGGACCGACATGCTTTATTATCTTTCTCTCCTTTTCTCTCTTTCTCTGGCTTCTATTCATTCGGCCCCATTCAGCCTACTGTTTTAAGACGTTTACCCCCATCCAGGTGTCACTATTTTCCTGGCGAGCGGTAGCGAGCCAGCATATATATATTTTTTTTGACAGGAAACTAAATTTGTAAATTTTTCGTTAGAAAAATTTCTCCGGCGAAGCCGGATTTCTCCATACAATGCTGACTCGCTATCGCTCGCCAGGAAGATATCGACACCTGGATGAGGATAAACGTCTTAAAACAGTTGGCTGAATGGGCCCGAATGAATACAAGCCAGGGAAAGATAGAAAATGAGAGAAAGATAAACAAAAGCAGGTGACCCCCCTTAAGGAGTTTATCCCCGTCGGCAGCTCGGAATTTAATGACCAAAGTTTAAATTTGAGTTTCTCAGCCAAGACGTTCCGCTAACAGCTTCTCGGTGACCAGTTGTTCCTTCACCACCACCACCACCACCACAGTACGGCCACGAGTAACACAACAAATTCAAAAGGGATATATGGAACTGAACTTGTGTGGAACATAATTATACAGTATATTAAGGGGGAGGTAGTCGCTTTTTCTCGACCCCTTTCTCCTTCATGTTTAGCATAATAGTTCCGAAATTTTAAGACGTTCTAAGATATTGTTTGCCATTTAGGTGTCAACTTTTTCCTGGCGAGCGATAGCAAGCCTGTAATTTTAGAAATAATCGGCCTTCGGCCGGGACATTTCTCTACCGAAAAATGTACAAATTTGTCTTGAAATGGGATCTGGGGGGAGGGGGGTTGTAAGTTTTGATGGAGGTCTAGCGAGGAAACTAAAATATATACTGTATATACAGAATATAATTTATATTAATAAATACATCAACCAAAAAACGAGGTGGGACCCTTTAAACATTTTCCTCAGCATTTAGGAGAAGGTAGTGTATAGCAACATTACCCAGGTCCTGATGAGAAAACGTTAACCCTTTCAAGATTATGACACATTTTTACAGTTTATTCTGGCTTATATAAAATGATTTTATACAGCTTAGGAAGGTTTTTGGGAAACCATAAGGGGAAGGACTATCTCCATTAACGCTCTGACTTCCATACACCATTCCTAATCTACATAAAATCGTCTAATAGTTGCCAGAAAACTGAACAGAATTGCGTAAACGGATCTTGAATTGTTAAACAGTATGACTAAATAACTCAGAAATTTTAAAGGCACAAAAAAAAAAAAAAAAAAGATAGTCAAAGTGCGGATATGATTATCTGTGAAATGGAAAAAAAAAACGGTCAATAGCAAAACTACCCACTTAAGGGGACAGTGGCTGTTGTGTTTGCTTGGTATATAAATTAATTTGTGCATATATTTGTTTAGTTTCCTCCCTAGACCTCCATCAAGCTTAGACAAACACCCCCTAGACAAGATAGATTTGTAATTTTTTCGGTAAAACAAATGGCCCGGCCAAAGGCCGATTCCTCCTAAAATTATAGGCTCGCTATCGCTCTCCAGGTAAAAATCGACACCTAAATGGCACGAAGGGTTCTAATATTGACAAAGAAATGGGGTGAAAGGTCATAAAATCCCCAAACTAATGGAACCAACGTCTTAAAATTTCAAAACTAGTGGGGCTAAACATTAGGGAGAAGAGGGTCCAGAAAAAAAACGGTATGTCTCCCCTTAAGAAACTGTGAACACAACGACCGTGGATATGCTTTATATTAATATTTTATATTTATATGTTTGTATATTAAACTTTATATATATTTTATATATTCATATCGAGGGGGTCTGTGAGGGTATTTATTTCAGCTTGATGGAGGTCTATCGAGGTATCTAATAAATGTAGTAAATAGGTAAATATATACATGAAAATCTCACTTTAATGGTTATAATTATATTTACCTATTCCTACATATCATCTTTATATATTAATCACTATATGTACGGGTATATAACTAACTGAATATATACTATATATTGTTTATCTGCCTGTCTACCTGTTTGCATGTTTAACTACCTGTCTCCCGGTTTACCTGTCTGTTGTCTTTGTACCTATCTACCTGATTGCTTGCCTGTCTCTCTGTCTACCTATTTGCTTACCTAGCTATCTACCTATGTACCTGTTTATTTGTCTGTTTACGTATCTATCAATCTGCCTGTCTACCTGTTTGCCTTACCTGTCTAACTATTTCGTCTCTATATAACTTCCTTATCCTCTCGCCACTCAAAAGGCTATTCTAAATAATAATTCTTTCATCTAGGATTCTAGGTTTTTGCTCAATAACAATGTTTATCTACCAGAAGCTAAGATGAGTTTGTTTTATATATATATATATGTTGGTAAAGCCAGGTAATAAATTTTCTTTAATACATACGAGGTTGAAAGAAATGGCAATTTCTGCGTTGGAAATTTTATTATTCAAAGTTTCCAGGTCTCTGATGAGTTTTCGCTGGGTGGATGAAGGAGATGAGCAAAATTCATGGTGGTACAGGGTTACATTAAAGTACATGAAGATATAGGATATACGACGCGTTTCACTGGACAACCAGCATTATCAAGTAAGGAAGGAATGATATAAAAGGTAAACAGGAAGGGTATATATAGAGGGTGGAGGATCAGAGGAGGCGGAAAACAGGGGGCAAAAGTCTGCTATTGGTGGAAGGGTAAACTTAGTTTACCTAGTTTACCCTTCCACCAATAGCAGACTTTTGCCCCCTGTTTTCCGCCTCCTCTGATCCTCCACCCTCTATATATACCCTTCCTGTTTACCTTTTATATCATTCCTTCCTTACTTGATAATGCTGGTTGTCCAGTGAAACGCGTCGTATATCCTGTATCTTCATGTACTTTAATGTAACCCTGTACCACCATGAATTTTGCTCATCTCCTTCATCTACTTCCTGCCACCCAGCGAAAACTCATCAGACCTGGAAACTTTGAATAATACAATTTCCAACGCAGAAATTGCCATTTCTTTCAACCTCGTATGTATTAAAGAAAATATATATATATATATATATATATATATATATATATATATATAATACAGTATGTGTATTTCGTATATAATATTTCTTTCCTCTCATATTTCCCCTCCTTCCTCCTCCCTTTCAGGTTGGCCATCAAGAAGAGTTTGTGGGTCAGAGGTTGGGATATAACCAGAGAGCCACTCCCGGCCCAAGCAAAAGGGGGAATAATGTGGAAGCAGAGGGTACAAGGAGGCAGAAGAAGAACAAGGAACGGGGAAACTTGAGCCCTCTTGCTCTTGGGCAAGTTACCAAGCTAATATTTTCATATGTTGCCGTATTGTCTAAGATTGCGTCAGGTTCCTATTTGCCTTGGCATGTGGATATTTATGTTTACCATAATATATGATTAACCCCTTCTGTACCGCTAAAGTCTTTTTTACTTTACTTTGGCTACTATTATACAATTTTAGTCAGTTTAAAAAGGGACTTCAGCAATTAACAGGCTTCGAACGCTCACTTAAGCTCTTTTATTACCACAGATCCTTCTTAAACTGCACAAAATCGTCTTAATATCGCTAGAATATAACTACAAATACGTCGCTGGTAAAGAAGGGGTTAATATAATAAAACAAATCTTACCGAATAAAGTTTATACATACTTGGGTTGTATAGGTCGTTTGGCTGCCGCGAGACATTGAACGTATGTTATCGCTCCGTTATAACCCATAAAACATTGAATCTACAGTATATGCAATATAGTATACATCCAAAGAAATAGCAAAACCCAAATTATAACAAAGCCGAATAAACATCCTAAACGATCAAATTATCAGTTAAATTGAAAGATAAACAAATATGTTATCGATCTTCTGAGTTTACGTTGTCACAATATTTTGTATGTGAAGTCGGGTACATTGTTCACGTTCTTTCCAAATTTGTAATCAGAATTTGTTTATCATTAATAGTTTTATGGTATATGAATCAAAATTATGCAGTATCACGCAAATATTTAACAAGGCGGCGTAACCGAAAATGTTTATTCTACATCAATTTTCACCCACAAGAATTATGTGTACTGCGATGTATCATATCTCTTGCAAAAGAAGAAAGGCCAACGTAGAGTATTATCAGAGGAAAACTTGCCAAACATTGAAAGACCATTGTTGATAATGATGCCAACGATATATTTGTTTTTCCAAACTCATCTGACTTCACCTGGCTGTAATTAAAAAAAATGTGTGTTGACAATAGGCTTTTATATTTGAAATACGTTTTTCTCACACATTTCAGTGGTGAAATCAGAATTTGTCTATCGCCAATAGGATATATTTTAATAATATAATCAAATAGGAGTAAACCCGCTTTTTCGGCTTATTTTGTTTGCGTGAGAGGGTTAAAAAAGAATGCAAGATGCAGATATTTGCGTGCCTAAAAAATACTTCAGAGAAAGATAACTGCAGCAGAAATAGACAGATCGTATTGAGTGTAATGAACTGAGTAAGGCACATTTGTCATACTCACTTCAAAACTTCTACTCCAAAGGCATCTACATAAAAGGCAAAAAATTAAAATATGAGTCAAACCTGGCAATTCGGTACATAACGCCTCCCTCAACTCTTGCAGTAATACGAAATAAAAGGAAAAAAAATCTATATATTCTACTGTACAAGTTTTCTCACTTCTCAGCTTGTTCTTCCTCTGTCCAATTACTCTTCTTTCCTATTTTACTCCAGCCATCTGGTCTATATATAAAATAGATACAGATAAAACAAGACAAAGGAAAACAAATATCTATATATAAAATAGATATACAGTAGTAGCGGGCCTTTCTTCCCTCAGTCGCGGCCACAAAGAAGCCAATGTTGTTCAAGTGTGTCTTTGTTTCCGACACCATTATTATTTTCCCTCTTTTCTTTTATATGGCCGGGTATTGCTTTGTTTTCCACCTTGTCCCTTTGTTCCCTCCATATCCTCCTTTTTCCCTCTTTTCCCCTCATTTTCCCTTTTCCCTCCTTTTGCCTTTATAGTTCTCCTTTTTCCCTCATTCTTTTTTTTGTTATCCCTCCTTGTTTCCCTTCTTTTTGTCCTCCTTTTCCCTTGTTCCTCCTATTTTCCCTCCTTTCTGTCCTCCTATTCCCTTTTTTCCCTCCATATCCTCCAGTTTTCCTTCATTTTTCCCTTTTCCCTGCTTCTTGTTCTCCTTGTCCTACGGCGATATCATGTTTTCGTTATCGTTTGGATATATAATTTAGATAATATTACACTCTGGAATGGGTGGGGGAAAACGCAGGAAAGAACTTTGATTCTGTATTCTCTAACGTTTCGGGCTATGGCAACCAATCTTCAGTTGTCAATAGCCCAAATCATTAGAGAATAAAGAATCAAAGCTCTTTCCTGTGTTTTCTCCCACCCATTCCATCTACCTGTCAGTATGAATCATCCACATATTACACTCTGTGGCAATGTTTCCAATCGTTCACTGAAATACCATTAGGAAGTAGCATTACTAAATTAAGATATACGCTAGTTTCCGTTCAATATTGTTATATCCTGCAAACTAAGATTATCCTCTTATGTATCGACTACGTCTTTTATATTTTATTCTAGCTATACTTAGACGATTGTGTGCAGTTTTAGAACGATCTGTCATAGTAAAAGG
Source organism: Lithodes maja (assembly GCA_037953745.1). Lineage (NCBI taxonomy): Eukaryota > Metazoa > Arthropoda > Malacostraca > Decapoda > Lithodidae > Lithodes > Lithodes maja. The sequence continues at coordinate 8,083 of JBAKBP010040064.1, read as the reverse complement.
GGTTAAGTGAGATAGTTCGTAGTCTTTTAATCGTTGGAGGCCCTTAAGAGTACTGAATAAAATCGTCAAATATTGGTCAGATAAATGTTAAAGAACGTCGCTAGTACAGAGGAGGTTAATGGAAATCAAAACTCAGCCAGTTATCCCTAAAAGTTCATCATATATATGTTGGTAGTCTGTGAATATAGTCACTACATTCCGACTTATTCCGTTCTTGGATATTGGATATTAGGGCATGCTAATTACTGGAGAAGCCAGACCATCATTGGCAATAATTGAGGTCGTACCATCTTCAGAGTTTATGTGTGAAGCCCTTGGGTAACCCGGAAATAACACATTACTGAGAATGGCAGGCACGTTGTTGTTGTTGTTGTTGTTCCCTAAGCTGCCTGGCCGAACAGCCCCGAGTCCCTGAGGAAGGCCATGGCCACGATCGGGCTTTCCCACAGAGCTCTCATTGAGTGTAGATTGTGTTGTTGGTGTAAGTGGTTGTGTGAAATGCAGTCTTCTATGATGTGTTTAATGGTATGGGGTGCTGTGTTACATCCCGGGCAGGCGTCGACAACGGAGTCATCCAGTCTCTTCTAATAGCTCAGGAGAGCTGGATGGTGTCCGCATCTCAGCCTGGCCAGGTGGACTCTGTCCTCGCGAGGAAGGGAGGATTCGGAAGGATGGATTTCAGGAGGTCGTGCATGCAGCTGCGTGTTGTCTGTGAGTGAGTGGATGGATCGGTGAGAGATATGAGTATGGATGTGCTTCTGGAAGTTGGTTCGGGGTGGGCAGGGAGGGAGAGAGGACAATAATTGTGTGTGATACCGTGTGCTGGGTGTTGTTTTAATATTTCTTGGTGTCTGTGAGTGTGTTGCCATGTAGTTTAGTGGGTGGTCTTGGTTCGTGGAGGCTGCTGCCAGGAATTGAGTGCCTCTCATGTCCAGATGGTCTTTGACTTAAAGGATTTTGGTTTCTTGATGTAGGTGATCTGTGGGTGCAGTAGCTGTGCAGCCTGTAATGATCTTCAGGGCTTTGTTTTGAATAGTCTGTAAGGTCTTATGATGTGTTTCAGCTAGGTTAGAAGCCCAGCCTGGGCTTCCGTATTCCATCACTGATCTTATGTATTGTTTATATACTGTGGGGGTAGTTTCTATGTTGTGTCCAAATTGTGTGTGAGCAAGTGACCTGAGGGCGTTAAGTCTGGGTGTCAGTTTATTTTTAATGTTTTTGGTGTGCTGTTTGAATGTCATATGACTATCATATGTTACTCCTAGGATTTTGGGTGTGTGTGTATGTGTTAGGGGTGTGTTGTTTATGGTGAGTTGAGGGATGTATTCGTGTTCTCCTGTCCAGCTTGTGAGCAGGGTTGCGGTGGATTTGGCTGGGGCTAGATTAAGTCTGTTTGTAGTGCACCAGCCATGTAGTGTGTTGAGATAGGGTTGAAGGAGATCTGTTGCTCTTTTTGGGTCATGGTGTGTGCATGTGAGTGTTATGTCATCTGCATAGGAGGCTAAGTTTATTTGGGGCGTATTGGGTGTAGTTATATCGTGCATGTACAGATTGAAGAGTGCGGGCGATAGGACGGATCTTTGTGGGACTCCGTTTGGAAAGTTTCTGATTTTAGATGACTGACCGGCAAAAGATACGTGTGCACATCTGCCTGCTAGGAAGTTGGCCAGCCACCTTTTTGTGTTGTTGGCAGGCACGTTGATTTTGTTTACATTAGCCATACAAAATATTTAACTCATACTAGTAACTGATACGCCAGTACTGCAAAATACCCTATTCATTATATGTAGGATTATTTTATACCCTAACCTCTATAACTAGGAAACACCTACAGCATTCAAGCAAATATTTCTACTATTTCGAAAGACTCAGCCAGGAAATAGATGTGGAAATTTACAACCCATTTGCTCTAGCCCTTGTTAAGATACAGGCGCTATGGGTCACGACTTCTGGCCTATACATAATGGAAGGATCCTATATTTGTTTTGTTTCTACCTGGCGGTAAATTGAATCCTCTAGCTGAGTCTAGCAGCTTATGTATCGGTACTTAATGGAAACATATAAAACTGCTATGTGTCTCCGTCGAATTAATGGGGAGGTATTCGCTTTTTTGTTGTCCCCCTTCTCCCTCATGCTCAGCAACATTCCCTTTCAGATTTTGAGACGTTTGTTCCGTTAGTTAGTCGATTTTGAAACCCCTCATTACTTTGTCAATATTAAGACCTTTCGTGCCATTTAGAAAATTATTTGTTATTTTAGAAGGAACCGGCTTAGGCCGGGACATTTTCTACCGAAAAAAAAAAATAATAAAATTGATCATGAAGGAGGCTCTTTTTTTTTATGCTCGATGGAGGTCTAGCGATGAAACTATAAAACAAATAAATGAATACAAATAGAAAAAAAAAAAAAAAAAAAACAAGCACTACCCCCTTCATGTGAGGTTGAATTCAGAAGCAAGGTAACACCATCTATTGATTAACATGTAAACTTCTGCAGCCCGGCAAAGTCTCTATTCATACTCTGTCCAGAAATAGTAAACTACAGTATTATCGTTGTTTAGTCGGGTTGGGATGCTCGAAGGTTGTTTGGTAAAGAATTTGGAGATTTACACTAACTATTTAGACATTTCAACAAACATATGAATAAACCACATGACTATAGAAATAAACTGATCAGTGGAATGTGTAAACGATTTTATACATGGTTACCACGTCAGTTTATTATACTCACCTGGCAAGATTTCCAACTAGCCCAGTGCTAATTGTAGTTATGCTATTATAGAGTAATAAAGTAAGGTAATGACAAACTACATATACAGACTTAACCTACCCACTAATTTGTTCATTCCTACCTTTTGCATTTTTAATTGTTATATTTGTAAAAAGCTTAAACACCATCAATTAAAATAATAATAATAACCCTAGGCAGGCTAGAAATGTTGCCAACTGTACACAACTATATAATCAACTGCAGAGAATATTTTGGGAACCCGTATTTGCCAAAGTTCGATCCTCTCCCTTCACTTTGGGCAGGGGAAATACTGCATGTTTGAGTGAGTGTGTGTGTGTGTGTGTGTGTGTATGTATGTGTGTGTGCGTATGTAGGTGTGTGTGTAAGCCACCTAAGGAGTAAATATGTAGGTTATTTGTGTATGTAAGTGTGAGAGACGCAGCGTATGTATGTACAGTTGGTCAAAGTTCCAGCTGACCCACCCTTGCTCTGGGGCTCGCAGAATTAGCTGGCAATACTGGTGTAGTTGCCAATCAGTGGATATAATAACTTGATTATTTAAGCAAATCTACGAACGTTGGGTGAATGTTCGGGATCATACATAGCGATGTATGCATTTTTATTTGAGATAGGCTTACTTTCCCTTGTTTAGTATATGTTCTAACAATGATATAGCCGAAATCAGATCTACCAATCCCAATCTTTGTAAGACACACCTCCTTCCTACACCAGTATTGCCAGATAATTCTGCGAACCCCAGAGCGAGGGTGGGTCAGCTGGAACTTTGACCAACTGTACATCATATGTGTTTATTGGTGTGTACTTACTCTAGTTGTATTGCGGGAGTGAGCATGCTCGTTATTTCCCGCCTCCTATATGTGTAGGTGTTATATGTATCGTTGGAATGGCTGTGGATGTGTGTGTAGTCTGTATTTATAGCCAATTGGCGACATCGGAAACGAAGGCTTAGGGTGGATCTGTATGGTACCATTCTCACTATAGACGGTACCGTCTCGCCCGAAGGCTTAGGTAGCCATCAGCTTAGGTGAACCATATGATACCCATCTCGCCTTGTACCATTTTTGCCAACCCCAGATGGGACGTCACAACGTCGTCCACTTATTCCAGGTACCTATTTACAGCTAGGTGAACTGAGGCTAACACATGAATGGAGACAAGCCCAATTTGTCTCCGCCCGGCCGGGGGATTGAACCCCCGACCCCTCGTGTGTGTGTGTGGGGGGGGGGTGGGGGGGGGGTGGAACCACCGGAATACACAGTGCCTGTTGGACCTAACATTTCCATACCGGGGTTCCACGCGTTGCCCTCCATATATACAGTGATCGTAGTTGGTTCCATACCGGGGTTCCACGCGTTGCCCTCCATATATACAGTGATCGTAGTTGGTTCCATACCGGTGTTCCACGCGTTGCCCTCCATATATACAGTGATCGTAGTTGGTTCCATACCGGGGTTCCACGCGTTGCCCTCCATATATACAGTGATCGTAGTTGGTTCCATACCGGGGTTCCACGCGTTGCCCTCCATATATACAGTGATCGTAGTTGGTTTTAACACGTTGCGAGGTGAGATTTTTATTGTTTATTCTTTCATTTATTTCTGGCTATCATTAGGAGTTTTTATTCAGCTTACGAGGAGCCTGTGGAAGTCAGATTGTGTCCTATCTTATTATACGTAGTTTCTTTTAACTCTATCAGTATAATGGCACATCTCTATCTTCTGTTATGGGCATTACTAGAGTTTATTCAGCATGCAAGGAAGCTTTAGAAGGTAGATGGTATTAAGTATGCAGATATATATTGCACAGAAAAGGTTTAATACTATGCACGGTGACGCTATATTTATTTATAATATTTCCATTCAGTACAGGTGACGCCCTTTTCCTTACATCTGGCAGCTATCAGACGATTTTAGTCAGCTTAGGAATGACGTCTAGCACTTACAAGGCTGCAGACTATACTAATTAATCTTTGTAACTACCATAGATCCCTCCTTAATTAATCCTTGTAACTACCATAGATCCCTTCTAAGCTTCACAAAATCGTTTGAATATAGCTAGCATACAATTGAAAAGATGTCGCTGGTACAGAAGCGTTTAAAGTAATGGTATTAAAGAGAGACCAACTTATGGGAGGTAGTGCCCGCTTAACCTTCATTGGAATAATACACTTATCTATACATTTTAATGTATATTTATTTATTATTTCATAGGACTTCATAGGCTACCAACCCTTCAGGTTTATAAAGCCAGCATAAGTCAGGAAGGATAGAATACCGGAGCCTCTTCTTGAGAACTCCAGTCCCTTGTGTCCATATAATATTTATTCTCATTTAGCTTCGATGTGTTTGTATCTTGTCTATGTAGAATATTTTGTTACTTTCTACAATCATTGTTTTAGAGAATGTTGTTTTTGTTTCAGAGTTTGCAAGGGTAGCTTTGTTGAGTAGATTCTGTGACGCACCCAGTGCGTGGCAACGCAACCTGATTGTACTCCTTGGTACTCCACTGTACCGCCCGTACCACTGTACCGTGCTGGCTGCCTATATTGAGTGTGACAACGTATAACTATGTTCTTTGTATCTCTGCAAAGGTCTCGTCATGTGCTAACCAGTGGTGGGTTTTGTTTTAAGCCATGTCGAGACCTTCCATTTAATATGTAGTATCAATAGAGAAGTTGATAGATAAGACAATGGGAGTTCAGAGAGAGAGAGTGAGTTAGGCTTCAGAGCGAGAGGGTAGCAATGCGCCACGCTGCCGGGGGGGTGGTTGCCAGACGTATGGACTGGTTGGCAGCCTTGCGCTTATAGCTAGGCGCGACAGGGTTGGTAGTCCATTGCCGCCTGCCTATGCTGCCTGGGCTGCCCATGTTGTCGTACTGCACATTGCCTGGAGGCTCGCTGTGTGTTCCATGATCAGGTTGCCTAGAACCTTTGAGATTCTAACATCCCTTGCCCTCTCTCCCAACTTCTCACGGTTGCACTCTTTCTCTCTGACGACATTACTCTCATTTCATTCTTCTCTCTATTTAAATGCATAACCTTCCCTTGAGGTCCTAAAGGAGTTTCAGCACTCACCTCTCGTATTACTCTTAGGACAAGCATATATTTACATGTATTAGATTTAAGGGGTTAATGTGAACAGCGATCTTCTTGATGAGGATAGTTGGTGAACGTTCTACATGTTCACGAGTTATATGCCCAGCTCATCATCCAATTTGTGACTAGACTAGTGCCATGTGTAAGAGCCCGACCATGCCCAGGATTTGTCTGTAGAGGGGCGAGGACTTAGCCTTGATTTGCCTACCGAGCCAGGAGCGAGTGTAGTACCAGAGACTACAGCTCGCTCGTAGTGCCGGTATAGTAGAGTAACGTAATTTATCTGTCCTTGTGTTCTCTGCAGTCTTTTCCTGGGTTCTCGCTTTCGGTGCTGGGACTCGTTGTTCCTGTGACTTGGCCTGCTAGCTAGAACACATGGGGATGATGAGTGGGTTATATCTTTATTTTACTATGCATTGCAGCTCTCTTTAAGTTTATGTATGTAACACTTTACAATACACATTACTCACACACAAGACAACACTATTAATACTTTCATGTATCAATTAACTGCACTGTCGTTTTGCTGCTGTGTCCGGAGTTCTGTTGCGTAGGGCGCATACGGACTCAGAGGGGAGACAGAGTGAGAGAAGCGAAGTAGCCTATGCGGTAGTAGGCTACCGGCGCAGTACTGTTGCCTGCAACCTTTTAGTTATTCCAAGTATAGATTCATTCTTATAATAAGTGACTACTATTTATGTTCCTTCCATGTGTATTATTAGGTATCTACTGGATCATGAACATCTTGTATGCTACATGCTAGTGCATGTTAGTAGGGGACAGTTATTCTAGTGCACGCGCTTTCAAGTAGGCGTGTACATTTGTCATTTAGCATTTCACTGTCATACCTTTAGCCTGCTTCTATTCTACATTATTAGAGGCTTAATATTAACGTAGTTTCTTGAGTATTGCATTTCTTTAGTAATAACGTAACCTATAAATGTCTGAGGGAGTTTAGCCTCATAGCCTACCCCTGTTGTACACTTTCGCCGAGTTAAGGTACCTCGTTACCATAGACGATAACTCTGTAGGGCGTTGGTGCTTTTGTTGTCTGGAGCATATAGTATTTGGGACTGGAATCGAGCGTGTCGTTGTCACATAAGCCATTTCTGTCCTACGATCAAGAATCCCGAATATGTATTGCCGATCCAGCCGTAACAAAATGGCGACCTTGCACAAGATTCAGTAGTATCCTATCACATGTTTTTTGGAGAACTATTCTATGCTACCTAGTAGAGCTGGCTAGAATTTTCTTGCATATTGGAGGAATTTTTATTGTGTCATTATTGTATTGGTGGACTTGCAGATTGTTTCATTGGGGGTGTCTAGAGTAGAGTCATTCAAGCATCTTTAACATTTTGCGAGTCGAGACTGCAATTAGTAATAAGCACTTTTTTTTTTTTATGAACAGCAATTGTATAACCAGCACTATGTCTAATGACTCATCATTTACGGGGGAGGATAACACGGTACAGCCTAGTGACCAGCAAGTACAACAGATATTTAGGGAGGGGAGTGTTATAAGTGGAGAGAGGGATGCCCGGGCATTTTTGCAGACACCTTTGACCGAACAGCGCCTGCAGGCTATTGATTGTTACGGTCTTCGCTGTTTAGCCACGGTTTTGGGGCGGGACTGTCCTGACAGTTGGCCCAAGAAGAATTTGGTGGCATGTTTGTTGGGTGATGGCGATGGGGCGGTGGGTGGAGTGGGGTCTTGGGGGGTTCCCTCCAAGCCTCCATTCCACTCTACCCCTGAGCTGGGCCCTCAGCCAGCGAGTCTTAGCACGATGCAGCAGGAGGGTTCTCAATGGCAAGCTGGCTTACCCGTAAACACGTCTCGGTGTGGATCCCCCATTTTGTGCTCTCCCCCCCCAGGCCTGTCTCCTGAGATGTTATTTCAGCTAGAACTAGCTAAGCTTAAGTTGCAAGAGAGTCAACAGTCTAGTATAGAACGCATAGAGGTTGCTAGAATCCAAGCCAATCTGGATGCAACCAGGTACCAGGCTGAAATGGATGTCGAGAAGTCTAGAGTAGAGACCACGGGGCGTCATCTCGGTGGTGGGCACCGGGTTACAGACTCACTTTCGTATTTAATTAAGTTAGTACCCGCATTTGATGAGACAGCAGTGACTGAGTTTTTTGCTCGTTTCGAAAAGAAGTGTCGTGAGTATGACTGGCCGGAGGTTAAATGGGCAGCATTAGTTTCATCACGTCTAGTGGGTAAGGGGTTGAAAGCC
>JBAKBP010040063.1:0-14092 GCA_037953745.1 Lithodes maja | reverse complement strand
ATACGTTCAGTCGGGGTTAAGCTGAGTCAGTATGTTGGATTGACCCACGAGGAACATGGAGGTCTGAATTTGTGGAATTGTATGAAAAGATGAGAAAACGGTGGTAGTCCAGCCGGCGAACCCTTGTCTGCTAACTGGGTCGTTCCGGGCGAATCATCTCGCATGGCCTTTAAACACATGGGCAAGGATGGTGGCACGCAAAGGCATCACCTATCAGTGGCTCCGGCGACCTCGCTTACGTCAGCCGACAAAGGCAAATTTTGTTTAATTAGAGGTGGAGTCACTGATCCAAGAGATGGTGGCCAAGAATGGTATCATCCCGGTCCCCCTATAGTTCACGATTGCGTAACATGTTTGTAATCCATCCAGTCAGGAGGTGAGGGGGTTAAGCTAAATCGGTATGTTGAATGTGGATGCCCCCTGAGGAACATGGAGGTCTGAATTTGTGGAATTGTATTCGAGAAAAAGGAGACTTGTATGCAAAGATGAGAAAAAGGTGGTGAGTGAGGGTGGCCAAAAAATATGAGGAATACAAGAACATGGAGGTCTGAATTTGTGGAATTGTGTTCGAGAAAAAGAAGACTTGTATGCAAAGATGAGAAAAAGGTGGTGAGTGAGGGTGGCCAAAAATATGAGGAATACAAGAACATGGAGGTCTGAAAGAGGTTGCCAATATTACTCTCACTGTTATAATTACCGAATCGCCTAAACGAGACACTACATTATTTTCATTAGTCTAGAATCTTCAGAACTTTGCTTTATAGATTAAAGTGTTCAAATTGTGTGTATATACAATACTATAGTTCATGATTTCGTAAAATGTATACAAAATATAATATAATTATCTTATCTTTATCTTATATATTGCCGGATTTTAATATAATAATATGAATATAATAATGATGCCCCCCTGACCTATTCCCTGTGAGCGGGACAACCCGAAGCCAGTGACCAGTTGCCGACCAAGGCTAATGATTTTAAAACTGGAATTTGTTTTTTATGGCGAGACGGCTGTTGTATTTTTCCCATACCTTAGTTTATGAATATATATATATAAGTTTAATTTTTGTGTGATGAGAAAACGTCACTGGTATACCAGGACTTTATTGAATGAAATTATCTAGTTGGTTCCTGTGGAAGCTATGGCTGATGCAGTAGATCCTCTACTATGCCTGTGTATCCAGTACTTGCACTGCTGCGGTCGTTCACGGTGTTGGTGGCGGTAGCAGACGCAACATTTTTACTGTTATGTATTTTTTGTTTTATAATCAATCTTCAAATCTTGTCTTTCCCATGCTTTATTATTCAAACTCCCTTATTGATTTGGAATCGACTACATACTGGGACAGTGCGTTCCACTCTCTCGCAAAATGAGTTCTTTAAGCCTATTTCTTTCATTGTAAAATTTTCTTTCAGAGTGCCCGCATCACACAACATCCTCATTCCTGACACTATCTTAACACTGCACGACCATAGGGCGCATAGATTGCCAAATTAGCAAAAATAAATTGAGTTCTCTCACTCTTATAATTACCTCTCTAAAATTAGTTTTGTGCTCACATCTAACTCATAGACAACTTCAGAGGTTAAAGTAACTCATTTAAAGGTTTCAAGTATTTCCCAGTGCAATATTTGTTGTATTATCCTTCATAGAGCTCTCTTCTTCACCCCCTCCTTTGTGTGTCTTACTTCCTGTAGGGCTATATAATAAAGGGTTTTTCCTCTTCAACCTGCAACCTAATATCAGTTCTCTTTTTCTTGTCCCTGGGTAAACATATCCGACCATAGGGCGCAGAGATTGCCAAATTAGCGAAAATAAATGTTGAGTTATCTCACTCTTATAATTACCTCACATCTAACGCACACATCTAACGCAAAGACAACTTTATTCAGAGGTTAAAGTAACTAATTTAAAGGTTTCAAGTATTTTCCAGCACCTTTTCTTCTTCACTCCTCCTCACCCAAATTTTCATCAATCATGACCTTCATATCCCTAATTTTTCTCACTCCATTATCATTCTCTGTGGATCCTCTGGAAAAAGGCAAAACTATGCCTGTGTATCCAGTACTTGACCCCATCCGCCACAACTCTCATAAACCACTTCCTCACTCCTCCTCACCCAACTTTCCATAATTTTCATCAATCATGACCTTCATATCCCTCATTTTTCTCACTCCATTATAATTTATATGAGTCTCTATACACCCCTATCCCACTCATAACACTCTCCTGACCCATACAACTACTCTCAAAACTTGTTTTGGTCATATTCCTTAACACTTAATTACTCTTCTTGCGAGCCCCATATGCACTCGATATTCCATGAATTAATTGCCCATATAATGGAGCTTCAAAACTTGTGTCCACCAACCCATCCACCGACTGAGTTTGTGAGAGATAGTTGGTGGGACCCTGTGGAAGTTAATGGAGATGCCTGTTACTTATCCATGTATCTTCGCCGTCTTGAGTTTGTTCTTCGCCTTTCCTAAACAAATGTATTCTTATATATCTCTATCCCTAAGTTTTGTGAATAGCCGGAGGGTGGTCATACACAGCCAGTTTAGTGGAGTGACCAGTTGCCGACCAAGGCTAATGCTTTTTAAACTGGAATTTGTTTTTATGGCGACGGCTGTTACCTATCCATGTGTGTATTTTCGCCGCACCTAAGTTTATGAATTTATATATATATATACAAATTTAATTTGTGTTTTATTTACATCCTAATATATGTTTAAAATGGGATTCAGAGGCTAGCTAAGACATAAAATGTATGAAGACACGCAATTGGGTTTAAATACTTGATGAATAAAAATGGACTCTGGAACACGTCAGACAGGGTTACCCTGGTCAATTCAATCTTAACTAGCCTAGTTTTTAGGGTGATTTTAGCTCTATTATATGTCTTATCTTGAATTTGAAATAATGAAGGATTCCTCTAATAAATAGGTTAACTTTATAATAATAATAATAATAGTTCTTAAAGCTAGAGGATGCTAAGCTAGCTAAGGATAGCTCAATAAGGCCGATTAGGCGTATTTCCATTGGGGTCCTGTACTACTACCCCATCCCTTTGCTAATGAGGGATGGTAACGACTCAGTGCTTGTGATAAAAATCTTTAATGCGCCGAGCGTGGGCGCGAACCCGGGCCTTCTGGGTGGAAGTCCGAGACGTTAGTCACTACACCAAGCGAGCCGCTTGGCCGCTATCTATGCCAGATAATTGATGGAACCCTATGATGGGCTTGTCCCTCCTCCCCAGCTAGGTCTGAGGGAAGCTTGCAATATTCGGCTCTTAGACAATATTTCTGGGTGCCCCAGCCTACCTGGTGAGAGAACAAAATCTACGTCTAGTGAGGGAGGGACGTGTGGGCTCCATGACTAGTGGGTGGTTACTGGCGCGGTGGTGGCGTGATGCAGGAGTGCGGGCAGGGTGGTATCCAGAGTTGACATGTAGTATTATATACACACCAATTTTCAGCCGCCTGACTATAAACGCGCGCGGTTTTGGTAGGTGTTCAAAAGCTCTGTACATGTCAGATTGACTTAACCAAGTATATGACTGTGTGAGATAGTCTATATGTACAGTATACGTGTGTGAGAAAGTAGGTTGTAACTCGAAAACCCGCCTCCCCAGATGGATCTGAGGGAAACTTTTAATATAGTGAGAGTACATTTAAGATTGACTTATACTTGTTGGTGAGTGTGTGAGATAGTCTATGTGTACATTATACGTGTGTGATAAATTCGGCTGTAACTTGAAAACCCGCCTCCCCAGCTGGGTCTGAGGGAAACTTGTAATATCCGGCTCTCTGGTATCGAGTTACCCCAGCCTACCTGGTGGGAGATTGGGGGAAACTGAAATATTCGGCTCTCAGGTAATATTCACTTCCCTCAACCTACCACCTGGTGAGAGCACAATCTACGTATATATATATATATAAATGGGCTTACCCAGGACTTTATTATTAATGTACTAGTATACGTGATTAATGTGGGTGGGACCCGACGCTAGCCCATCTGACATCTAGACATAGATTGTGCTCTCACCAGATAGTCTGGGGAGAAGTGTCAATATTACAACTTCCCTCAAACCAGTTGGTCAAGCCAATCTTACTAGATTGTGCTAGCTTCCACAGGGTCCCACCAACTATATATATATATATATATATATATATGTGAAAGTAGGTGAAAACCCTCCTCTCCAGCTGGTCTGGTGGAAACTAAAACATTGGACTCTCAAGGAATGTTATACTTCCTCCAGACTACCTGGTGAGAGCACAATCTACGTATGCATGTAAGATTGGCTGATGTTTTTTTTATCTAACCCTTTCCAATCCATCCAAATGTGGTAAGGGTCAATTTGGGGTTATGTACGATCCTTTTTTATTTAGAGCTCCTCCCAGCTGGTCTGGTGGAAACTGAAACATTTGACTCTAAAGGAATGTAAGCTTTCCCCCAAACCACCTGGTGAGAGCACAATCTACGAACTTGGATGTATACGTGTAGTGTAGGTGGGACCCTATGGAAGTTATGGGCCGTTGTTTGTGTAATAGTCTCATAATTCAAGGGTCTGGGGGAAACTGATAATCCAGCCAAATGTGGTAAGGGTCAATTCGGGATTATATATGACTTTTTTATTTAGAGCCGTTGTTTGTGTAACAGTCTCATCATTCAAGGGTCTGGGGGAAACTGATATATTCGGCACTCATAGAGCCGTTGTTTGTGTAACAGTCTCATCATTCAAGGGTACTATTCGTATATATGTGTGTGTGTGTGTGAAAACCCGCCTCCCCAGATGGGTCTGGGGGAAACTGATATATTAGGCTCTAAGGCAATATATCACTTCCCTCAGGCTGCCACCTGGTGAGGGTACAATCTACGTCTACATATAAGATGGGCAAAAGTAGGTGAAAACCCTCCTCCCAGCTGGTCTGGTGGAAACTGAAACATTCGACTCTCAAGGCATGTAAGCCTTCCCCCAGACTACCTGGTGAGAAGGGCCAGTTCGGGGTTATTATAAGACTTTTCTTTATTTAGATCCATCTACTCACATATGTGTGTGTGTGTGTGAAAGTAGGTGAAAATACGCCTCCCCAGATGGGTCTGGGGGAAACTGAAATATTCGGCTCTCACGTAATATCTCACTTCCCTCAGCCTGCCACCCCTTAAACTCCAGGAGTTTTGTCTTCTCATCATACCTGTCCTGCATAAGTGCTTGCGACCCTACCAAATTCCTACCTGCCAACTCTAGGCTTCTCAGCATTCTCTCTCTGCTCTCGAGGACATACTTTAACATGGAACATGGTTTTGCTGTGCCCTCCCAGATTTCTCTAAACATGTTGACCTGATGTCCAAAAACTAACTCATTGGGACTAAACCCTAGGCTTTTTGTGAGGCACAATCTACGTTTACATATCATATAGGAGCTATATACAACTGTGTTTTATTTAGAACCGTTTTATTCACCAACAAATATACCATTAAACGAAATGGAACAAAGGGCACGTTTTTTCAGTATCCTTAGCCCAGAGTCGACACTCAACAGAGCGTGTTTAGAAGGGGTAGGAAGGTGTGCTGCTTAACCCTGCGGGTTCTCTTCCCTAAGCCCGTGCCTTTGATTTTAATTGCCCCCGTAGGTTCTGCAGCCCTAGGACGGCCTCCTGCGTAGGGATAGCAGTGGTAGTGGTTGTTGCAGTGGCCTGGGTCGTGGTGGCAGTGTCCCGGAACACCAATGACGTACCTCTGTACCTTTGCCGTGCTTGCACGTGTTTTCCGTGCTTTGGGTGCTGGTGTTTCGTCCTCCGAGCTGTAGGACGTGTCGTACTGGTGGCTAGGGTCTTTAGCAGCCACCCTCTGCCTTCCACGGTGGCTAACACCACCAGAAGGAGGGCTGGTTGTGTCATCAGGGAGCGAGCGCGAGGGACGTGTGGGCTCCATGACTAGTGCTTGGTTACTGGCGCGGTGGTGAGTGCGGGGCTAACGTGTGGGGGGTGGTTGTTACGCCCTGTTTTTCTACAGGATTAACTTGGGTAATGTGAGTTCTAACTGACATAAGGCTGATGTGTGCGTGAAAGTGGGTGAAAACCCCCCTCCCTAGATGGGTCCTGGGGGAAACTGAAATATTCGGCTCTCAGGTAATATCTCACTTCCCTCAGTATATACGACTTTTTTATTTAGAGCCGTACTGAAATATTCGGCTCTCAGGTAATATCTCACTTCCCTCAGTATATACGACGTTTTTATTTAGAGCCGTACTACTTGCATATATATGTGTGTGTGTGAAAGTAGGTGAAAACCCGCCTCCCCAGATGGGGCTGGGGAAACTGAAATATTCGGCTCTAAGGTAATATTGCACTTCCCTCAGCCTGCCACCTGATGAGAGCACAATCTACGTCTACTTCGGCGAAGACATATAATGGGGAAGAGACTCTACGTGTGTGAAAGTAGGTGAAAACCCTCCTCCCAGATGGGTCTGGGGTATACTGAAATATTCTATCTTCTCTGTTCCTGAGTTTGTGAATATAAGATGAAGAAGACACACAATGGGGAAGAGACTCTGCGTGTGAGATAGTTGGTTGATGGGAGGGACACCTGGTGAGAGTGGATTACATGCAAAATATAAGTCTAATTTTGTTTGATGGTGACGGCTGTTACCTGTCCGTGTGTTATATACAGTGTACCAGTGTATGTGGAAGTTATGGGCGAGCTAAACAAACTTTTACTTTTCACTAGGTGGGACCCGACGCTGTCCGTGTGTACCTTCGCCATTCCTGAGTTTGTGAGTATAAGATGTGATGGTGACGGCTGTTACCTGTCCGTGTGTTATATACAGTGTACCAGTGTATGTGGAAGTTATGGGCGAGCTAAACCAACTTTTACTTCACTAGGTGGGACCCGACGCTGTCCGTGTGTACCTTCGCCATTCCTGAGTTTGTGAGTATAAGATGTGATGGTGAGGTTTTTGAGAAACATATTTTCGATTCTGGGCGAATGGCTGGGCGAAAATAAAATCTAAGACCATGTCTAGAAGCAGCTCGCCGAGAAAAATCGAATGTCACCAAGTAGAATTCCCTATTTTGGGCTACAGAGGACTTTTAACCTCCTCGGCACCGTCACGTACACATATACTTGATAAGCGCTTCAGTAAAATATAACGTTCCGTACACACGTACGTGATAAATTAAAAGAAATGCTGCCAGTCGGTTTTGCTGCCTGGGGCTCTATCTATGGTACTGTATGTCACACTGGGGGTATAGGAAGCTCCGCCCCTTTCCCCAGCAGCCAACCAGAGCCCTGTGACGTCACCGAGGCTCGACTAATGAGAGGGAGATTTTTTCCCCAGGGCCCAGTTTTCCCCTAGGCCCCACCCATACAGGATTATAGTGCTTTTGTGTCTCCATGCATTCGCCATCTTGGTCTTCATACGCATTATTATGCCATTTATTATTATTATTATCATTATTATTATTTACGTGTATTTAGTAGGGAACATTTGATAACTTCTACTACTAATACTACTAATACTACTTCTAATACTTCTAATACTGCTATCCTGTTGTACCTAACTACTCTACTATACAAATTAATGGGTATTTGGCAAGGTTTAGTGGGTGGATAATGCGCGTGGGAGGGATGAAGGCTGGGAGCGGTATGTAGGCCTACTGAGCGGGATGGCCGCGCGGTGCCGAAGGGGTTAAAGTCCAAAAAACAGAACCCGGCTGTTACCTGTCCGTGTGTTATATACAGTGTACCAGTGTATGTGGAAGTTATGGGCGAGCTAAACAAACTTTTACTTCACTAGGTGGGACCCGACGCTGTCCGTGTGTACCTTCGCCATTCCTGAGTTTGTGAGTATAAGATGTGATGGTGACGGCTGTTACCTGTCCGTGTGTTATATACAGTGTACCAGTGTATGTGGAAGTTATGGGCGAGCTAAACAAACTTTTACTTCACTAGGTGGGACCCGACGCTGTCCGTGTGTACCTTCGCCATTCCTGAGTTTGTGAGTATAAGATGTGATGGTGACGGCTGTTACCTGTCCTATATACAGTGTACCAGTGTATGTGGAAGTTATGGGCGAGCTAAACAAACTTTTACTTCACTAGGTAGGACCCGACGCTGTCCGTGTGTACCTTCGCCATTCCTGAGTTTGTGAGTATAAGATGTGATGGTGACGGCTGTTACCTGTCCGTGTGTTATATACAGTGTACCAGTGTATGTGGAAGTTATGGGCGAGCTAAACAAACTTTTACTTCACTAGGTGGGACCCGACGCTGTCCGTGTGTACCTTCGCCATTCCTGAGTTTGTGAGTATAAGATGTGATGGTGACGGCTGTTACCTGTCCGTGTGTTATATACAGTAAACCAGTGTGTGTGGAAGTTATGGGCGAGCTAAACAAAACTTTTACTTCACTAGGTGGGACCCGACGCTGTCCGTGTGTCTAAACTGACTACCTAGGTATTCGAGAAACTGAAAGTTACACTATTGTCTCGAGTAGCTAGCAAAGGTATCACCCTATGAAAAAATCCCCTAATAAGAGTTTTGAAGTATTTTTCAAGGGAACATGCTAATAAATTATCCAAAAAGGCTAGACTCGATTTGATGAATATAATGTTCACTAGCATATTATGAGACTAGTACCACTGCATCCTTCAACATTATTGGGTGTTTATATAAACAAAATCAACCCGTAGCAATATGACAAGTTAACTGGGAGACCATACCACCCGCCTCGCTCAAATTAATAATCTTTTTATTCACATCTAAATAATCTTGAATTCCGATAATACCCGGGCTCTTTGACCATTGTAATTCATCAATCGTTTCCTTAGCGGCCATCTGATGAAGACTAGCTCCTTCAACTTTACCCACCAGAGCCGGACCGCAAATTGTCATTGGATGATATACTAGCCGTAGTATAATCTGTCATTTTATTGGGGGGAACCCTGAGAAATAGTGTGAACGCTTGACCCCAATAAAGCACCTCATCCATCCTATAATTGTCCGTTAACCCCACTAGTTTCCACATGAGGATGAATAATTTTGTTCATGAAGTGTTGTATTTGTGTACGCATATGTTCTTGACTTTTTACTAGAATATAATCTCCATTATGGTTTAGGGCCAAACTTCTGATAAGGTTGGCAGAAACACCATCATATATGGCGACGGTGACAGCACCTGTCCGTGTGTATCTCTCCTCTGTTGTGAATATACAAAAATATAAGTTTAATGTTTGTTTCATTTTACATCCTAACAAATATTTTTCCCCTATATCGGTGGGACCCTGTGGAAGCTATGGCGATGATGGGCAGGAATCCTCGAGTGTACTCGGAGACCGTCTGAGGCTAGATTTCGACAGTCAGTACACTGGTTTTAGGTGCATATCACACCCTTTCACTGTAGTAAGGTTACGGATTGGTGTGGCTGTAGAAGCCCACATTCTCAACTCTTATATGCTAAAATATAAACTGACTACCTAGATATTCGAGAAATTGAAAGTTGACAAAAACTCACTCCCTCCATTTCTTGATCGAGCTACTAGAATATTTTTGGTAGTTCAACTTTTAGTATTGGACTCTTCGAGTGTGTTTAAACATAGATATATATATATAGTCTTTAGCACTCAGAATTTTTAGTACACTAAAATGGAACAGCACTATTGTCTCGAGGAGCTAGCAAAGGTATCACCCTATGAAAAAAATCCCCTAATAAGAGTGTTGAAGTATTTTTCAAGGGAACATGCTACTAAATTAGCCAAAAAGGATAGACTCGATTTGATGAATATATGTTCACTAGCATATTATGAGACTATTCCCATATTAGATGCAAATATGAGCTTGGGATATATAAGACAATTACACACTGTACAACGAAACTAACCCTAGACCCTGAGAAATAGTGTGAACGCTTGACCCCAATAAAGCACCTCATCCATCCTATAATTGTCCGTTAACCCCACTATTTTCCACATGAGGATGAATAATTTTGTTCATGAAGTGTTGTATTTGTGTAATCATATGTTCTTGACTTTTTACTAGAATATAATCTCCATTATGGTTTAGGGCCAAACTTCTGATAAGGTTGGCAGAAACACCATCATATATGGCGACGGTGACAGCACCTGTCCGTGTGTATCTCTCCTCCGTTGTGAATATACAAAAATATAAGTTTAATGTTTGTTTCATTTTACATCCTAACAAAGATTTTTCCCCTATATCGGTGGGACCCTGTGGAAGCTATGGCGATGATGGGCAGGAATCCTCGAGTGTGCTCGGAGACGTCTGAGGCTAGATTTCGACAGTCAGTACACTGGTTTTAGGTGCATATCACACCCGTTATCTGTAGTAAGGTTACGGATTGGTGTGGCTGTAGAAGCCCACATTCTCAACTCTTATATGCTAAAATATAAACTGACTACCTAGATATTCGAGAAACTGAAAGTTGACAAAAAAATCACTCCCTCCATTTCTTGATCGAGTTACTAGAATATTTTTTGGTAGTTCAACTTTTAGTATTGGACTCTTCGAGTGTGTTTAAACATAGATATATATATATAGTCTTTAGCACTCAGAATTTTTAGTACACTAAAATGGAACAGCACTATTGTCTCGAGGAGCTAGCAAAGGTATCACCCTATGAAAAAAATCCCCTAATAAGAGTTTTGAAGTATTTTTCAAGGGAACATGCTACTAAATTAGCCAAAAAGGATAGACTCGATTTGATGAATATATGTTCACTAGCATATTATGAGACTATTCCCATATTAGATGCAACTATGAGCTTGGGATATATAAGACAATTACACACTGTACAACGAAACTAACCCTAGACCCTGAGAAATAGTGTGAACGCTTGACCCCAATAAAGCACCTCATCCATCCTATAATTGTCCGTTAACCCCACTATTTTCCACATGAGGATGAATAATTTTGTTCATGAAGTGTTGTATTTGTGTACGCATATGTTCTTGACTTTTTACTAGAATATAATCTCCATTATGGTTTAGGGCCAAACTTCTGATAAGGTTGGCAGAAACACCATCATATATGGCGACGGTGACAGCACCTGTCCGTGTGTATCTCTCCTCCGTTGTGAATATACAAAAATATAAGTTTAATGTTTGTTTCATTTTACATCCTAACAAATATTTTTCCCCTATATCGGTGGGACCCTGTGGAAGCTATGGCGATGATGGGCAGGAATCCTCGAGTGTGCTCGGAGACCGTCTGAGGCTAGATTTCGACAGTCAGTACACTGGTTTTAGGTGCATATCACACCCTTTAACTGTAGTAAGGTTACGGATTGGTGTGGCTGTAGAAGCCCACATTCTCAACTCTTATATGCTAAAATATAAACTGACTACCTAGATATTCGAGAAATTGAAAGTTGACAAAAACTCACTCCCTCCATTTCTTGATCGAGCTACTAGAATATTTTTGGTAGTTCAACTTTTAGTATTGGACTCTTCGAGTGTGTTTAAACATAGATATATATATATATATATAGTCTTTAGCACTCAGAATTTTTAGTACACTAAAATGGAACAGCACTATTGTCTCGAGGAGCTAGCAAAGGTATCACCCTATGAAAAAAATCCCCTAATAAGAGTGTTGAAGTATTTTTCAAGGGAACATGCTACTAAATTAGCCAAAAAGGATAGACTCGATTTGATGAATATATGTTCACTAGCATATTATGAGACTATTCCCATATTAGATGCAAATATGAGCTTGGGATATATAAGACAATTACACACTGTACAACGAAACTAACCCTAGACCCTGAGAAATAGTGTGAACGCTTGACCCCAATAAAGCACCTCATCCATCCTATAATTGTCCGTTAACCCCACTATTTTCCACATGAGGATGAATAATTTTGTTCATGAAGTGTTGTATTTGTGTAATCATATGTTCTTGACTTTTTACTAGAATATAATCTCCATTATGGTTTAGGGCCAAACTTCTGATAAGGTTGGCAGAAACACCATCATATATGGCGACGGTGACAGCACCTGTCCGTGTGTATCTCTCCTCCGTTGTGAATATACAAAAATATAAGTTTAATGTTTGTTTCATTTTACATCCTAACAAAGATTTTTCCCCTATATCGGTGGGACCCTGTGGAAGCTATGGCGATGATGGGCAGGAATCCTCGAGTGTGCTCGGAGACCGTCTGAGGCTAGATTTCGACAGTCAGTACACTGGTTTTAGGTGCATATCACACCCGTTATCTGTAGTAAGGTTACGGATTGGTGTGGCTGTAGAAGCCCACATTCTCAACTCTTATATGCTAAAATATAAACTGACTACCTAGATATTCGAGAAACTGAAAGTTGACAAAAAAATCACTCCCTCCATTTCTTGATCGAGTTACTAGAATATTTTTTGGTAGTTCAACTTTTAGTATTGGACTCTTCGAGTGTGTTTAAACATAGATATATATATATAGTCTTTAGCACTCAGAATTTTTAGTACACTAAAATGGAACAGCACTATTGTCTCGAGGAGCTAGCAAAGGTATCACCCTATGAAAAAAATCCCCTAATAAGAGTTTTGAAGTATTTTTCAAGGGAACATGCTACTAAATTAGCCAAAAAGGATAGACTCGATTTGATGAATATATGTTCACTAGCATATTATGAGACTATTCCCATATTAGATGCAAATATGAGCTTGGGATATATAAGACAATTACACACTGTACAACGAAACTAACCCTAGACCCTGAGAAATAGTGTGAACGCTTGACCCCAATAAAGCACCTCATCCATCCTATAATTGTCCGTTAACCCCACTATTTTCCACATGAGGATGAATAATTTTGTTCATGAAGTGTTGTATTTGTGTACGCATATGTTCTTGACTTTTTACTAGAATATAATCTCCATTATGGTTTAGGGCCAAACTTCTGATAAGGTTGGCAGAAACACCATCATATATGGCGACGGTGACAGCACCTGTCCGTGTGTATCTCTCCTCCGTTGTGAATATACAAAAATATAAGTTTAATGTTTGTTTCATTTTACATCCTAACAAAGATTTTTCCCCTATATCGGTGGGACCCTGTGGAAGCTATGGCGATGATGGGCAGGAATCCTCGAGTGTGCTCGGAGACCGTCTGAGGCTAGATTTCGACAGTCAGTACACTGGTTTTAGGTGCATATCACACCCGTTATCTGTAGTAAAGTTACGGATTGGTGTGGCTGTAGAAGCCCACATTCTCAACTCTTATATGCTAAAATATAAACTGACTACCTAGATATTCGAGAAACTGAAAGTTGACAAAAAAATCACTCCCTCCATTTCTTGATCGAGCTACTAGAATATTTTTTGGTAGTTCAACTTTTAGTATTGGACTCTTCGAGTGTGTTTAAACATAGATATATATATATATAGTCTTTAGCACTCAGAATTTTTAGTACACTAAAATGGAACAGCACTATTGTCTCGAGGAGCTAGCAAAGGTATCACCCTATGAAAAAAATCCCCTAATAAGAGTTTTGAAGTATTTTTCAAGGGAACATGCTACTAAATTAGCCAAAAAGGATAGACTCGATTTGATGAATATATGTTCACTAGCATATTATGAGACTATTCCCATATTAGATGCAAATATGAGCTTGGGATATATAAGACAATTACACACTGTACAACGAAACTAACCCTAGACCCTGAGAAATAGTGTGAACGCTTGACCCCTATAAAGCACCTCATCCATCCTATAATTGTCCGTTAACCCCACTATTTTCCACATGAGGATGAATAATTTTGTTCATGAAGTGTTGTATTTGTGTACGCATATGTTCTTGACTTTTTACTAGAATATAATCTCCATTATGGTTTAGGGCCAAACTTCTGATAAGGTTGGCAGAAACACCATCATATATGGCGACGGTGACAGCACCTGTCCGTGTGTATCTCTCCTCCGTTGTGAATATACAAAAATATAAGTTTAATGTTTGTTTCATTTTACATCCTAACAAAGATTTTTCCCCTATATCGGTGGGACCCTGTGGAAGCTTGGCGATGATGGGCAGGAATCCTCGAGTGTGCTCGGAGACCGTCTGAGGCTAGATTTCGACAGTCAG
>JBAKBP010040062.1:0-14093 GCA_037953745.1 Lithodes maja | reverse complement strand
GTAGTGATGATGGTGATAGTAGTAGTGATGATGGTGACAGTAGTAGTGATGATGGTGATAGTAATAGTGATGATGGTGATAGTAATGATTATTGTAATAGTAGTAGTAGTAATGATGGTGATAGTAATGATGAATTACAGAGGTTAGTGGTCGAGAGTTTCTGCCCACTTATTTGGAACAGGGTACAACAGAATTCGGAGAGAGAGAGAGAGAGAGAGAGAGAGAGAGAGAGAGAGAGAGAGAGAGAGAGAGAGAGAGAGAGAGAGAGAGAATGTGTGTGAGAGTGAGATGGCCTACTTATTTGGAACATGGCACAGTAGTATTCGGAGGGAGAGGGAGTGTGAGAGTGAGATAAGGAGGGTTGAGAGCAATGTTTCGCAACGTGTAACCCCCTGCGAGTCATACACCGTTTACCGATAATAACCTCGACCCATACAACAGTGATAGCGATAATAACCTCGACCCATACAACAGTGATAGCGATAACTCTCTCGACAACCAGGTGTTAAGGGCAGATTTCCACTTGAGGGATTTTTTTCTTGACCCATTTCTCCCTCATGTTTAGCCCCATTGTTTTTTAGAGTTTAAGACGTTCGCCCCATTAGTTTGGCGATTTTAAGAACTTCCGCCCCATTTCTGTCAATTTTAAGACCATTCGTGCCATTTAAGTGTAGATTTGTTCCTGGCGAGCGATAGCGAGCCTGTAATTTAAGAGGAATCGGCCTTCGGCCGGGACATTTTTCAACCGAAAAATGTACAAATTTATCTTAAAAGGGACTCAAGGGGGTGTAATTTTAAAGCTCGATGGAGGTCTGGGGAACAAACTAAAACCTCCCCTTAATGGCAACTAGACTGAAAGGTGGGGTTTTATTTCCGCAGAATTTAATGCGATCGTCGCTATACCTAGGTAACCAGAATGAGAGGGTTTTTCCCCGCAGAGTTTAATGTGATCGTCGCTAAACCTTAGCCACCAGAATGAGAGAGGGTTTTTATTCTATATTTCCGCAGAGTTTAATGGCCAGAATATAAAAGAATAGAATAGAAACGATCCTTACGAGGTTGTTTGTAGCTATGACTAATGTGACGGTGAGTGATATCGGTTTTCTGCTGTTCTTGGGTTTAACCTCTTCGATGTCATGGCGTAATTCTTATGACGAACAGTACACAGTTTTACTCAGCTTAACACAGACTTATAGCAATCAAAGGGATTATATATCTAAGCCGATAAACCTCTTCACTCCAACAGGTTTATCCATATCTACACAATATAGTCTAATGATGGCTCGAGTGAAATATAGTCTAATGATGGCTCGAGTGAAATATAGTCTAATGATGGCTCGAGTGAAATATAGTCTAATGATGGCTCGAGTGAAATATAGTCTAATGATGGCTCGAGTGAAATATAGTCTAATGATGGCTCGAGTGAAATATAGTCTAATGATGGCTCGAGTGAAATATAGTCTAATGATGGCTCGAGTGAAATATAGTCTAATGATGGCTCGAGTGAAATATAGTCTAATGATGGCTCGAGTGAAATATAGTCTAATGATGGCTCGAGTGAAATATAGTCTAATGATGGCTCGAGTGAAATATAGTCTAATGATGGCTCGAGTGAAATATAGTCTAATGATGGCTCGAGTGAAATATAGTCTAATGATGGCTCGAGTGAAATATAGTCTAATGATGGCTCGAGTGAAATGAAAACATAAAACGGCGTCTTTGCATATTACCTTCTTCCAAATTAGCATTTCTGTTAAGGGGGATGGTTGTTTTTTCTGGGCCCCCCCTTCTCCCTCATGTTTAGCCCCATTAGTTTTCATATTTGATGACGTTCACGCCATTAGTCTGGCGATCTTAAGACCGTTTGTGCCATTTAGAGGTCGATTTATTTCCTGGCAAGCGATAGGGGCCAGTAATTTAAGAGAAACCGGCGTTCGGCTGGGACATTTCTCTACCGAAAAATGTCCAAATTTATCTTGAAAGGGAGTCTAGGGGATGTTTTAAGCTTGATGGAGGTCTAGCGAGTAAACTAAAATAAAAACTATATATATATATAATAAATACATAAATCGACCCCACAAAAATCCCTGCCCCCTTAACTACTGTAATAACAATAAATAAATCAGCTAACCAAATAAAAGACAAAATGGTTGACAAAACAGAAGGTTGCGCGGGATTATGTGTTTCCGGAATATCGGCCGTATTCTTAAACCTTCCCACCGTGGAACCCTACACTCTTTTAGGGGAGACCGTCGTTTTTCTGGTCCCCTTTCTCCTTAGTGGTTAGTCCCATTAGTTTTGAGATATTTAGAGGTTCGGCCCATTTGTTTGGCGATTTTAAGACCTTTCGTCCCATTTTGTTATAAATGTTAAGACATATCATGCCATTTAGGTGTCGACTTTTTCCTGGCGAGCGATAGCGAGCCTGTAATTGTAAGAGGAACCGGCCTTCGGCCGAGAAATTTTTCTACCGAAAAATGTACAAACTTATCTTGAGGGGGGGGGGGGAGGGTCTAGGGGATGTTTTTCTAAGTTTGAGGGATGTCTAGCGAGGAAATTAAAAATTTATGAATGAATGAATTTATAGGCCAAAAAAGCAGTCAGTGTCCCTTAATGAACGAAAGAAGACGAAATCGATTGTTAGCTTTTAAAACTTGGGAGATTACAAGTTCTCTTTCATTAATTAACACAGTTCCAATATTTTCGTTAACTATGGGCTGGATGACACCCACCCCACACGTCTAAGAATACGGCTGTGACCTGGATTAATGATTCGGCGCCAATGGTCAGGGCGACATTCGATCTTTACCGTCGGCCTATTCTCCTGGTGGGCTGGGCTGCTATACTTATACAGGTAGATAGGTCTATGTGCGTGACCTCCTTGGCGCCTACCGCTCTCTCTCTCAGCTTTGCCATCCTAGGTCTATTGACCCCGTGCGATTTATAGACAGGCCTTGTGACTAACCTCGCTGTCACCGTGGCACTCTATTATTATTGTATACTATATATATATATACTGTATATACTGTATATATATATACTGTATATATATATATACTGTATATATATATACTGTATATATATATATACTGTATATATATATATACTGTATATATATATATCGGTATATATACAGTATATTCGCCCACACTTTTCCGTGTGTCTGTGTTTCTGTATTTATCTATACATGTATCGACAGTACATACTTTTATGTCATGCTATTTATCTACCTACAGTATTAGTATCTAAAAGTGAATGTATGAATAAGTGCGAACAAATAACAACAGGGCACCATTTCACTAAACCGGTAAATCAAATAAGCATGATAACAATAATAGCTGAATCTATATAATTATCATGAATACCGGTAAGTCTCAAATGCAATACCATACTCAATAATATCATTGGAAAGCAGAACGATGTAAAAGCATGTATACAATCGTTCGAATAGGGATGAATCTTATGTAGAAGGAGAGAGAGAGAGAGAGAGAGAGAGAGAGAGAGAGAGAGAGACTTATGTAACCTATCGTAGTACCAAGGTCACCCCTGTGCCTGTCTCTCCCTCCCCCCACCCCCCCCCCCCTCTCTCTCTCTCTCTCGTGAATGTATTAAATTATTGTTCATGTGTTAAACATGCTGCTGATATATGCACATCTCTGCTATACACACACACACACACACACACACAAACAATATATATATATATATATATTGTATACTGTATATACACTATATTAAGGGCATATAGATCAATAAATTAGAAACATATTTTCCATTCATTCACACACACACACACGCCAAATCGATATACACTTACAAAAAATACAAGGTCATTTTTTGTCTCTGAGTAACAAAGCAATGACAGGAGGTAATATTGAACACTTCATTACACTTCCGCATACCTTGCTAAATATAAGTAAGCCCAATATATCCAGTCTAAATGTAAGGGGGTAGTGCTTGTTTGTTTGGTATATGTACATAATTATATCTGTATATATTAATTTATTGTTTATTTTCCTCGCTAGACCTCCATCAAGCTTAGAAAAACACCTCCTAGACCCCTTTCAAGATAAATTTGTACATTTTTCGGTAGAAAAATATCCCGGCCAAAGGCCGATTCTTTCCAAAATTACAGGTTCGCTACCGCTCGCCAGGAAAAAATCGACACCTAAACGGTCACAAATGGTCTTAATATTGACAAAGAAATGTGGCGAAAGGTCTCAACATCGCCAAACTAACGGAACGAATGTCTTAGCATCTCAAAACTAATATGCTAAACATGAGGGAGAAGGGGGTCCATAAAAAGCGACTACCTCCCCCTTATATAACTCCATTTGGTCCCGACACACACCTTTGGTTGAACTACTTCCCGTACTGTATACCTTTCTCGTAAGGTTGGGCTACTATTAACCCCTTCTGTGCCGGCGAAGTATTTTTTTTTTTCTAGCTATAAATTATTATGTTCCTTCCAACAACCAACTATACTCCTAAAATCGATTAATGAAATTTTAAACGTTTTTGTGCAGTTTAAGAAGGAGGTGTGTTAGTAAAAAGGGGTTAAGTGAGATAGTTCAGAGGCCCTTATATAACCGAATACAATCGTCTAATGATAGCCAGAATAAAGCTAAAGGCTTCACCAAATAATTATACTTATATATTCGTAGTGAGCCGTTCATTATATATTCTGTACACGTATGGGTCGACTGTTTGATAATTATATGAGTCAATTGACCACTTGCGAGTTTCAGGCTATAAGGAAGTTGGAGCCATAAACATCAATACTAAACAGAAATACAATAATAATGTAGGTTTCTGATGGATAAAAAGTATGTTGAATTGGGTTTTATGTATTTATATAAACACTACAACCGCAATTTAGGTGATAAGTCTGTTAATTATCGATGTCTACAGCTCCAACTTCCTTATAGACCGAAACTCGCAAGTGGTCAATTGATAGTTATATTCTGTAGTAGACCATTAGACAAATAGGTGTATACAGTAGGTGGATGAAACGTTAGATTTGAGACCGTTGTATCTAAAGGGTAGGTACTCCTCGGTTTTCATCCAGACAAATGAGACAACTGTATTAACCCTCTCAAGCTCCGATACGCGTTTCTGTTTTGTTTTCTGGTTATTATTAGACGATTTCATTCAGATTAGGAAGGGTATATGGAAGTCAGAGGGTTGATTGATATAGTCTTTACCCTTTTAATACACACAGATCCTTCCTAAGCTGTATAAAATCGTCTAATGGTAGCCAAAATAAACTGCTAAAACGCGTCAGAGCTTCAAGGGGTTAACTATTAAAATAATAATAATCACATTTACCCTTTGTGTACCGGCGACGTTTTTAGCCTTTGGTTTGATATAGCTTAGGAAAGATATGTGGTAGCTAAAACGCTGAATTGAGGTAGTCTGTAGTCTTTTAATGGCTAGACGTCCTTCCTAACCTTATCAAAACCGTCTGAGACTTGCCAGAATATGATGAAAAGGACGACACCGGTACTGTATGGGTTAAGGGTTACATTTTTGGTCGATTTTTTCATATATATATATTTATTATTTTTCTAATTTGCTCCCTAGACCTCCATCAAACTTAAAAATACAATACCAGGATCCCCCTTTCAAGATATATTTGTACATTTTTCGACAGAAAAATGTCCCGGCCAAAGGCCGATTCCTCCTAAATTACAGGCTTGCTATCGCTCGCCAGGAAGAAATCTACACCTAAATGACACGAACATTCAAAGAAAAGGGGCGAAAGGTCTTAACATCACCAAACTAATGGGGTGAAAGTCTTAAAATCCGAAAACTAAAGGGGCTAAGCATGAGGGAGAAGGGTGTCCAGAAAAACCCGACCATTTCCCCTTAAAACAAAAATAACACTTGGTTTTCTTAAGAGATCCCGAACTCTTCCAACAACAGCTGGTAACCTTGGCCAATCCAATAGTGCCGTAGGACCCCACTCAATTGTTGACCATTTTCCTTAGCAACACTGAATATCACTATTTATCATCCTGGTGTGACGTCATAAAAGAGGCTATAGTCTGTTTATTTACACCTGGCGGAAAATGTAATCCCCTACTAGCTCATTTTTCTATACTTAGTTACAATTTTGTATCAGAATAATGTCAAATATTCATAATTAACTTGACAACTTATTTCGCTAGATAATTTTGGGGGAATCGGAATTCGGCCACGACATTTTTCTACCGAAAAATTTACAAATTAATCTTGAAAGGGGATCATGACTATGTTTCTTATAAGCTTGATGGAGGCCTAGGGAAGAAACCTAAATCATAATAAATAAATAAACAAATAAATATAACCTACCCCCTTAAACCCGTTAACCTGAACTAGCACTTATGACAATAGAAAGTAGGCCTACTATACCCTGTTCCAAGTAAGTAGGCCAAAACTCATGACCATTAACCTCTATAACTCACAAACGACTGGAGTAATCGAGCTAACATTTCTACCATTTGGGAAGGGTCAACCAGGGAATAGATGTGGAAGTGTACAGCCCATTTGCTCTAGCCCTTTTCGAGTTACAGAGGTTAGGGTTCACGATTTGAGGCCTACACACTGTATTTGGATCAGGGTATAGTTTGTAATATCACCTGTACTGTATATGATTTATAGTGACCATGTTATTACCTGTACTGTATGTGATCTATTAGTGTCTGTACTGTATGTGATCTATAGTGACCATGTTATTACCTGTACTGTATGTGATCTATTAGTGTCTGTACTGTATGTGATCTATAGTGACCATGTTATTACCTGTACTGTATGTGATCTATTAGTGTCTGTACTGTATGTGATATATAGTGACCATGTTATTACCTGTACTGTATGTGATCTATTAGTGTCTGTACTGTATGTGATATTATAGTGACCATGTTATTACCTGTACTGTATGTGATTTATAGTGTCAAACCGCATCAATTTTGTCTGAATGAATATAAGAAGAATACAGGAAACTTAACATGATATTGCATTGTTTTGGCCCTTTTATCACTTCCAAAGATATGATAATTGAACTATAAACACATATAGTGACCATGTAACCTTTACCATATGTACTGTATGGGATCTGTAGTGTCCATGTTATCACCGGTACTGTATGTTATCTATAGTGACCGTACAGACCCCCCCCCCCCCTGAAGTGTTGTTGGCAAGTGTAGTATGGAGGAGGGAGGTTCCGTGGTTCTATATTGTATATTGATCTCCCCTCCCAGCAACACATTCTCGGCGCCGCTACCAACGGTTGGTAGGCCTACTCTCCACGGTACTAACCAACTTCACCAGGGCCTTTCCACCTTATACTACTTTCTTTTTCTTGTGACTAAAATTATCCGGTATATATTAATACTCGACTCCGTCTGAGGAATTTGAATTGTTTGATCCCTTAACTGATTTTAAAGCTACCCTATAGTCCCTCCTACTATGAGTTGAGCTCTATATTTACTTAGTCATAAGCTGATATTATACCAAAGTGAGCCACCACTGAAGTTATCATATCTTATATGATCAATTAAGCCTGACAAATCTAACCATATCTAGTTTGACCTCAGTTTGAACCAAACCAAAATTATACTAAGTTAAGCTAAGTTAATCTCACTTTATCCATCCTAACTATTACGCAACTTAACCTACCCAATTCAAACAAAATTCCGTACCCAAACTGACTAGGTCAATCCTAATAGGATCGTTAGGTCAGAAGAGGCTTATTTATTTAAGGGAAGTTTTTCTTTTTCTGGGCCCCCTTCTCCCTCATATTTAGCTCCATTAGTTTTGAGATTTTAAGGCGTCCCCCCCCCCCCCCCTATTAGTTTATCGATTTTAAGACCTTTGGTCCAACTTCTTTATCAATGTGAAGACCTGTTGTGCCATTTAGGTGTCAACATTTTCCTGGCGAGCGAAAATTTGATGGAGGTCTAGGGAGGAAAATAAAACAATAATAGATACAACAAAAAATCAACTAACAAAGAAACCCTTGCCCCTTAACATTTTTGGACGTCGCCGGTACAATGGGGGTTAAGTTAGGGTAAACTGTTAGATATAATATATTATTATAAGCACTATCATATGGGCTAGCGATTCCCCGGAGAGACATGGAAAAGAAGTGCCTCTCCCCTCTCCCTCATCTCTATACGTAACAGTCGGCAGCGCGAGAGGCCCTTTAGTCTACCACCTCGCCTTACGTAATGCCCGAGTACCTCCTATTGGGTATTTCGGCGCCATAGTGCTGACGGCTACAGGTAATCTGCATAGGGTTATATTGGGCCTTGAGAAGATAGCTATGGTGGTGTAATGGTTAAAGCGTGTAAGTTCTGTATGTGGTATCCTGGGTTCGAATCCCTGGTAGATCACATGCATTCATTAATTATATTGGGTGTTATTGGTGTTAAGAACGGTGTAAGTTCATAGTTAGCTCGGTTGATTGGCCGAGGTTAATTTAGTGTGTGTGTGTGTGTTTTTTTTTTTTTTTTTTTTTTTCACTCATATTATTGGATCCTTGGCCAAACCACATTGATTAAAACACACAGGCACATCGATAGAAGTTCATGTAAAGCTAATCTGTAAGGGGAACACATTAATGGACAGACGGACGGAAGTAAAGACAGGGAGGAAATCAGTGAAAGAGGAGAGTGAAATAAACAAGTAAAATGGATGAAGGTCACTGTATTGATTTCTGAGAGAGAGAGAGAGAAAGAGAGTGAGTGAGAGTGAGAGAAAGATAGAGAGAAAACAAAGAGAGAGAGAGGGGGGGGGGGCGATGAGCAGAATGAGAGAGTAAAATTATGGTTAGAGAGAACAAATATATGAATTATACACTATCATACATATATTGTGTTACGTATTCAACAGAGACTAACACACTTCCTTATAAACCTCTCTGGTACTGACCACAACTCCAGAGCCTTGTTGGTCTCTGGACAGGCGGCGGTGAACTCTGCCTGGGTGGTGGTGGCGGGCTGCTCGTCAGACATGCTGGAGGGGGAACAAACAATCGGTGCTGTAGTCTAGGTTGTCACCTTCACCACCATAACGTAACTTTCATCATCTTCTGGATACCATTGTAATCTACCTATACGACTGAAATGGGTAAATATGATCTCGATAAACCCTCTTAGTAACACAGGTCCTTCGTAAACTGCATTAAATCATCTGATTATAGCCAGAATCAAAGGTGTCATTGTGCCGAAGGGGTTAAGGAAGGATGTGTGTTGCCCTGTACCCGAAAACACCGAAAACCACAGAACTACCCGAGTTGACGTCTGGGGATGCGTAAATGTGTCATAGGGGGTAGGCCTAAGTCTATTAAGGGGGGTCACCGGCTTTTGTTGTCATTCTCACCTTTTCTCTCTTTCCCTGGCTTGTATCCATTCGGCCCCATTCAGCCAACTGTTTTAAGATGTTTATCCCCATCCAGGTGTCGATTTCTTCCTGGCGAGCGATAGCGAGCCAGCATTGTATGGAGAAATCCGGCTTCGCCGGAGAAATTTTTCTATCGAAAAATTTACAAATTTAGCTTGCTGTCAAATCAAAAATATATACTGTATATGCTGGCTCGCTACCGCTCGCCAGGAAAATATTGACACCTGGATGGGGGTAAACGTCTTAAAACAGCAGGCTGAATGGATACAAGCCAAAGAGAGAGGGAGAGAAAGATAAAACAAAAAAAAAGCGAGGTGGGCCCCCTTAAACTCTCCATGTCTGTAGGCCTATCACCTGGGTCTACAAATAGAATTAAGGTTGTATTCCAATGGTACGTCAGTGGTAGTAAAGTGGTAGAGCGGTAGTTTGGTATGCCTACTCGGGTTCGAAACCGCGCCAAGCCTAGATATTTTCGGGAGGCCTAAATTCACTTCTCACCCAGAATTTAAAAAATGTTAAGATATAAAGAACACTACATATAATTAATGTTCCAATCAATATATTCCTAATAATTGTAAATAAGTTAATGATCATAGTAATACAAAACGAAATATGTGGATGAACAAAAATGCAATGTTTCAATAAAACTTGCTGATTTGAAACGAAGAAAAGTCGTGTGTTACTCACTTACTTGTTCGTCAAGGGGAATCCACGCAATGCGAGCTAAGCTCATTATTATCGCGCCTCCTTAACTGGGAATGTATTGCGTGAAATGCATGTTAAGTGTTTTATATACTGTTGGAATGGCTGTGGATGTGTGTGTAGTCTGTATTTTTAGCCAATTGGCGACATCGAAAACGAAGGCTTAGGGTGGATCTGTATGGTACCATTCTCACTATAGACGGTACCGTCTCGCCCGAAGGCTTAGGTAGCCATCAGCTTAGGTGAACCATATGATACCCATCTCGCCTTGTACCATTTTTGCCAACCCCAGATGGGACGTCACAACGTCGTCCACTTATTCCAGGTACCTATTTACAGCTAGGTGAACTGAGGCTAACACATGAAAGGAGACAAGCCCAATTTGTCTCCGCCCGGCCGGGGATTGAACCCCCGACCCCTCGTGTGTGAGACGAGAGCTCTACCTACTAGGCTACGGGCGGTGTGTGTGTGTGCTATTATAAACACTTCTGATAACCCTTTTACAATATATAAGAAACAAAATTACCATACAACATTCATAAATAAAGTAACCGAACACATTATTGCAGCATTACTGAACAAATAGATACCAGTATAGAAACTTTTAAACATATCTTTGGGTGTCAGCTGATCTGATAAGCCATCTATGGGGACATACCAGCGTCTTTATTTACAGTCCCACATTATTGTAGGGCTTTATCAGTGTTATACGCCACAGCATTGTATGAAGAAATCCGGCTTCGCCGGACACATTTTTCTATCGAAATATTTACACATTTAGGCTGCTGTCAAATTTGTGTTTAAAAGATATGCTGGCTCGCTACCGCTCGCCAGGAAAAAATCGACACCTGGATGTGGATAAACGTCTTAAAACAGTAGGCTGAATGGGGCCGAATGGATACAACCCAGAGAGAGAGGGAGAGAGAGAGAGAGAGAACAAAAAAAGAGGTGGGCCCCCTTAACCCTAACACCCCCATACCTATCTTCCCACTGAGTTGTTAACCCTTTCTGTACTGCGTCGATTATTTCCACTTTATTCTGGTTACCAGTAGACGATGTTCTTCACCTTAACCCCTTAATCGACATAGCCTCTTATGTCAATTTATTCTAGCTAACACCAGGCGATTCTATGCAGCTTAGGAAAGACCTCTAGCAAGTTTTATCTCTATTATCATTTAAACTCCCACAATATTGTTCTATTTATCTATCTATCTATCTATCTATCTATATACTCAGGCCCAATCCCCACTTTTCCTAAACACAAATCTAAGTTTAATATTAAATCGTCTTCTAATAATATAATACACGAAAAGAATGCGTCTGGACTACTGAAAGGGTTAAGAAGAGCTAGTGAGTGGCGATGAGATAGACTGTAGGCCCTGTGATTCCTAGAGGGCCTTCCGAAGCTGAATAATATCGTCTAATGGTAACCAGGACAACAGCAAGAGGAGCGTCGTGACACTGAGGAGGAGGAGGATTCGGTTTGTACTTTATATTTATTGTGTTATGTTTTTTAAGGGGGGCCACCTGCTTTTGTTTTCTCTTCTTTTTCTCTCTTTCTCTGGCTTGGATCCATTCGGCCCCATTCAGCCAACTGTTTTAAGACGTTTATCCCATCCAGGTGTCGATTTTTTCCTGGCGAGCGATAGCGAGCCAGCATTGTATGGAGAAATCCGGCTTCGCCGGAGACATTTTTCTATCGAAAAATGTACAAATTTAGCCTGCTGTCAAACAACATTAAACAAAAATTGATACCTGGATGGGGGTAAACGTCTTAAAACAGTAGGTTGGATGGGGCTTAATATATACAACCCAGAAAGAGAAGGAGAGAGAGATAAATCGACGAGGTGCAGGCCGCCTTAATAGTTGTACAGTTTGCTACATGAGTTAACTAACCCGTTCAATACCAGTTCCGTCATTGTCATTGTCTAGACTGGCTACTGTCAGACGATTGTATTCAGTTTAAGAAGCGCCTCCAGCAATTAACAGGCTCCGAACTATCTTATTTAAACCTTTTTACTACCACAGATTCTTCCTAAGCTGCACAAACTCGTCTAAACATAGCTAGAATCTAATATAAAAGACGTCGCTGGTACAGAAGGGGTTAAGCACAGCTGTTATACTGTACATCTGCGGTACAGTTGCCCACATAAGTTCTGTTCCTCTCCGTGATCTTATACGTGGAAGTATAATGCGCATGAATGAATCACGAGTGTAGTTTCTTATGCAGTGGTTAACTCATCTGATTAGTCAACTCATAATTAAAAGAAAATTCATACTCATTTTACTTTCATACATAATATCACGACGAGGAACAAACCTTATGTGAGCAACTGTACACCTTTTACACCAATTCAATATGATACAGTGCACTATACCCTGTTCCAAGTAGGTAGGTCAGAAATCCTGACTCCTAACCTCTGTAACTCAAAAAGAACTGTTTTGTTTTTCTATGTGAATGAGGGAGACAAAAGGCATAACTGCCTGCAGCGAGTGCCTCCCCCAGATTTCAAAGAGTGACAGGGCCGAAATCAAGGGACGTTCGAGCTAATAATTATGAAGGAGGAAGTGTGGTGTGCATGTTAAGTGTAGTGAAGTAGATATGAGGAGGAGGGGTTTGTGAGAGCATGCTGGACTACTCTCAGTGTAAGTGAGGCACAAAGGGAATCAGTAAGAGAGGCCAAGCAAATGAAACAGGAGTTCCAGCAATTCCTTATCAAATGCCCACAGCCTCTCCTGGGTATAGCCCTGTTCGATTGGTGCCTACAATCTACCCCCATTCCCCCTATTAGTCGCCTTGTACGACACGCAGTAGGACGCGTGGGGCATATTCTTTTTTTCCTCCACCATAAGATGGAGGCCCCCTGACCCCCAGGGGCAATTGGGCTGTAAACTTCCACACTTCTTCCCTGGTGGACCCTTCCCAAATGGTAGGAATATCAGCTCGATTACTCTACTGAGAGTCTAGTCGTTTGTGAGGTATAGAGGTTCATGTGCAAGAATCTTGGCCTACTTACTTGGAATAGGGTAGAGTTATGTAATTGTAATGAATAGTGCTATAGTCCGTTCATTCTAGGTTGGACAGAAATCGTAACCCTCTAACCTCTCTTAACTCAAAAAGGAGCTAGAGCAAATGAGCTGTCAATATTTACACCAATATTGCCAAGTTTTCCTATTTGGTAGAAATATTAGCTCAATTACTCTAGTCCTTCTTGAGTTATGAGAGGTTAGGGGTTACGATTTCTGTCCATCCTAGAATGAATGGACTATAGGACATTATTACAGTACCTTGAATGCAATGATAACAACCAGAGTAACATACCGTACTGCCTATAGTCTATTCGCTGTAAGTAGGCGAGAAATCATGATCTCTAACCTCTGTAACTAAAAAACGACTAGTGTAATCGAGCTAATATTTCTACCATTTGGGGATAACCAGTCAAGGAATAGATGTGGGAATTTACAGCCAATTTGCTCTAGCCTTTTTTGAGTTACAGAGGATTGAGTTAATGAGTTATCGCCTACTTACAGCGAATAGACTATAACTAGAAATACAGCACAACTATAGTATTTACCACAGACAACGATAGTATCTGTAAAGGAATAAGGACCATGTTTCGAATGTCACCAGGGGTATAATCCTCCTGTAGATGTATAATTATTACAACTAGAGTATCATATTAACCGGCTGGGAATACGGCAGCACTTATAGTCAAGGAATCGAAGACTACGGACCATGTTTCCAATCTCGCCAGGGGTCAAATCCTCCTCCTATAGACGTGTTAAGGAATACAGACCATGTTTCCAATCTTGCCAGGGGTCAAATTCTCCTCCAATAGACGTGTTAAGGAATACAGACCATGTTTCCAATCTTGCCAGGGGTCAAATTCTCCTCCTATAGACGTGTTATGGAATACAGACCACGTTTCCAATCTTGCCAGGGGTCAAATCCTCCTCCTATAGACGTGTTAAGGACTACAGACCATGTTCCCAATCTCGCCAGGGGT
>JBAKBP010040061.1:0-14094 GCA_037953745.1 Lithodes maja | reverse complement strand
GGGCTTCTAACCTAGCTGAAACACATCATAAGACCTTACAGACTATTCAACATAAAGCCCTGAAAATCATCACAGGATGCACAGCTACTACACCCACAGATCACCTACAGATATTTTCACAGCAATTGTTCCGAGGAACTTGCTTCAATTGTGCCGCCTCTCCACATCTTTCCCCGTAGAACTAGGGCAGCTGAGAGCGCTCATGAATTTACACTTTCTCCTCCACAATGCAGAACTTCTGCTTATCAGAATTCATTTATCCCCAGAGCTACTACTCTTTGGAATTCACTTCCCTCGAATTGCTTTCCACAAATTTACAATCTACAAATGTTTAAATCCAGTTGTTACAAAAAATTATGAATGGAGGATGCCTTTAGGCACATGGACCTTTTTGTTTTATCTGTGTTTTTCCTTCCTCCGTTCATTGTCTCTTAAAAAAAAAAAAAAAAAAAAAAAAAACTACATCAAGAAACCAAAGTTCTCAAAGTCAAAGATCATCTAGACATGAGAGGAACTCAATTCCTGGCAATTCCTAGCCTCCACAAATCAACACCACCCACTACACTACATGACAACACACCCAGAGACACCAACAAATATCAAAACAACACCCAGCACACGCTATCACACACATATACTGTCTTCTCTCCCTCCCTGCCCACCCCAAACCAACTTCCGGAAGCACATCCATACTCATATCACTCGCCGTTCCATCCACTCACTCATAGACAACACGCAGCTGCAAGCACGACCTCCCGAAATCCATCCTTCTGAATCCTCCCTTCCTCGCGAGGAGAGTCCACCTGGCCAGGCTGAGATGCGGGCACCATCCAGCTCTTCTGAGCTATCAGAAGAGACTCGATGAGTCGTTGACACCTGCCCGGGTTGTAACACAGCACCCCATACCATTAAACACATCGTAGAAGACTGCATTTCACACAACCACTTACGCCAACAACACAATTTACACTCTTAGAGAGCTCTGTGGGAAAGCCCGACCGTGGCCATGGCCTTCCTTAAGGACTCGGGGCTGTTCGGCCAGGCAGCTTAGGGAACAACAACAAAACTAGAAATTCCTTGAATATTGATAACTTAAAGCCACTTTACCTTTCTTTGGCTTACCCTCATATAATTGACTGTTCTGCTATCTGGGGAGGAGCAAACAAGACTTACCTGGACTCTTTATTCTTATCACAAATGAAAATACTTCGCAGAATGACTTACCAATCGTATAATGCTCATACAGGTCCAATATTTAAAGAACATGGTTTACTAAAATTAGGTGATATTTTGTTTGCTCGGGCAGTAAACTTTGTGTATACATCTTTACATTTTTTTTTTTTTTTTAAAGACCTCCGTCTACGTATTGTGAAAAACCTGTTATCCTCCGGCAAATTGTGGGGTTGAGTGAGTGAAGGGGGGGACAGTGATCTTATGTATTTGGAGGACGATTTTCATATGGTCCATAACTTTAATACCAGAGGAGCCCAGGAGTTACTACGACTCCCATATTGAAGAACAGCATATGCACAATGTTGTCTTAGCTATAGTACAGCTAAATTATAGAACACCCTAAGCGAACCATTCAGACATTCTGTTTCTATATTTGTGTTCTAAAAGTCTATTAAGAAACACCTTTTAGATCAATACTAAATAACGATGATTTTATGTAAACCAGTCTATTTCATTTCTCCATTAGTAGTGTTCATGTAACTACTGTCATACCTATTCTTAAAGACTACTGAACATAATTAACTAAGTTGATTCTTGCTGATTCCACGATAAAGCAGGTAATATACTGTAATGTTATGTGTATATTATATTTTTCATAACCGTGTAACCTAGCATAACATATTTACTTACGTCTATAAGGCTAGCTACATAGAGCTTTGCTTAGCTAGCTATATATGACAATCATGCAAATATATGTGTTAGTATGTATTATTATATATTATGTATGTACACAATTGGCAATAACAATCAATCAATCAATCAATCTCTCTCTCTCTCTCTCTCCTCTCTCTCTCTCTCTCTCTCTCTCTCTCTCTCTCTCTCAGTAGTATATAATATTTCGTATCTTCGTTCTTTACTATAAATTTCCCAGTAGAAGTTTTCCTCATTCTGCTGGGGGACTTCTTTCCCCAACTTAATTTCATGCCTACCAACAGTCGGAGGGAGAGGTGGGTGGGGAAAGAGCCTTCTGCTTTGCTATCCTTGCCTTCCACTTATAGCAAATTCTATTTTAGCATGGAGTCCGGACTACCTAGTAGGGACCTTAAGGTCTGTGTATCTATGAAACTCTCTCTCTCGCTCTCTCTCTTTCAGCGCAGGATTCCCGATACGAAATAACTAGAAAAAAAGGAAACAAAGCCATAGACGAAATACAAGCCGGTTATACTGGCGACCATCATTGTTCAGGCTCAGATTATCGATATTGAGAGAGAGAGAGAGAGAGAGTGTTACGTCCTGGGATATATAAACACTGGGCTCTTTCTATTGGACTAGGTATGCGGCAACAAGCAACAACGGAAAACGCTAGATCCAACCCTTATCTATAAACCCAGGCAACAAACCACCCTAAACCGTCAAGAGTCCTGCCTGGACAACAAGGTATCCTATGACTCGGTTACAGGGTGTACGCACTATAGACTGCTGATAGTCAAGCAGGCTATATAAAAGATCACACAATTAAGTTGACTTAAAGCTTCAAGGAAAATCTAGATAACGGAATTAAATTGCAGAAACAATTTAATAACAAACTAGAAGAAAGTACATTTAACGTTACGTTAATTAATACAACTAATCACCCCTGCGTGAAAGAAGGTGAAAGCAAACAGTCCTCAAAACATCGTACAGGTAGACAAGATGCGGGTTTCTAAACTGCATGCGGCTACTGTAGAATCTGATGCTTAGCAAAGAAAATACGTTACGGATTTAGAGAACTCTTAGCTCATAAGCAGGAATAAATACTAGTGATAGGCCATACAGTTGTGACGCATGTCGAGTATGAGCATGCTGTACAGAACGCCCAGTCAGGCCCCACTCTCGCTAGGATCGTCAGGGCAGGAACTTTGGCTGTAGTCTGTATAGAGTTTCCTAACTTAGTTTATGTGAGCCGTTGTACTATAAGTATTATAAATATGTATTTTGTTTTCATCTGAGTCAACGAGTTCTATTTTATATCATTAGTTATAAGTATTGTGTGTGGGACTTATATGTAATGATGAGGAGAAGAGAGAGAGTTATGTAACGACGGCCCGTGAGCGCGCCACGAGGTAGGTAGGCCTCCCTCCCTCCTCCCTCCTCCCTCTCAGCGCGTGGGAAATCCTTTGTCGATCCCAGATTGAGAGAGAATATTACGTAACGATTGCTAGTGGGCGGTCCTTAGTAGTTGGCGATATGCTCACTAGAGGGCCGAGTAT
Source organism: Lithodes maja (assembly GCA_037953745.1). Classification (NCBI taxonomy): domain Eukaryota; kingdom Metazoa; phylum Arthropoda; class Malacostraca; order Decapoda; family Lithodidae; genus Lithodes; species Lithodes maja. Next base: position 10,672 of record JBAKBP010040061.1, on the reverse strand, counting down.
AAAAAGGAGAGGTCCTCGCCACAATTCTTTAGAACTCATCAGGCAGAGCGACTTCTCATATCCCTTGCAACTATCCATATTCTTCCGACTGATGTGAACTTTCTCTACTCTCTGAACAGCCTATCTTCTTCCCTTCTCGACCCTTTATAACCTCAATGACCCCTTTGGTGCAGATTTAGTCAGCCAAAGTATTATCGCTTGAGTTCTCACGAGATAAGTGCCTGTTAGATAGCCTATTTTTGGAAGGGTTAACTAGAATAGGATTGATTGATGTTTGTTGCACTCGTATATGCATTTCCCTGTGTGCGATTATTCATGTTCCTGTTTTCTGCTGGCTTAGGCAATGCTAGACTGGGATAGGGTTTCTGAGTTGTGATTTCCTATGAGTACTAGGTTGCGGTTGAACCAGTACAATTGCAACGGAGACGTGGAACGCCTAGGTGGTCTTTCTGACTGTGTACCGTGGGAGTTTAGCACTGTGTTGCGAGTGAGGGCTTTTGCCTCTGCCACCCAACACTGTGCTATCTCATTTGCTTGACTTTGAGAGGATCGCCAGGAGAGAACCAGATACTAGTGATCTGGATCTCTCAAGAGAGCATCCCGTCAATTAACGTAATTTGGCCGCACAGTCTTAAGGACCTCGCTAGGCTACGAGCCGCTTGCTCAGCCATTGTTTCCTAGCCTACTACATCCCAGCTAGACTTTGCTCGGTCAGCAGATACAGCATAATATTGAAGCTCTCCTTATGTATGTTATTGTTTATGCACTATTGATTTCATGTGTGGCACGCTTAGCTACTTTAGAGATTAGTGGCCCACGAGCACAATCCTAGTAGGCTATTGTCAGTGCATTGTCGGAGTACTTCTTCTTAATGTTTGCCATTTACTATTGTCTATTCTTATAATTCTTCTTATGTCAATTTAAAGCATTTAATATTAGTTAATTGCCAGTGTGTTACTTATTGAATTGCTGTTCAAAATCCGATACTTACTTCTTACGAGTATTCGAGAAGCATCTAACTTTATCAGAAGATTCCTTGCTTGATGCTCGAGGACTATTGTTTAACGTAACGTAATAGTGCCGATCCGAAGTAGAGGGTGGAGGACTTCTTAAGTTCTTAGTCAAGGGTGGATTACTTCGGCTTCGGCCAACACTATTCTTTAGTGTTGTAGTACTTTCTTCTTTGTTTGATTGTTGACCAGACTAGATAACTCCCGTCTTGTTATTAGTCTGTTGTGTGAAACGCTAGTACCGAGTTCTTGTATACCCCGTTATAGCAGATAGAACTCTGGAGGGTAGTGGCGTTTTTTGTTCGGCTGGCAGTACTCTGGGGTTGGGATCGTGTGTTTCCGTTGTGGCAGCGAGCCATACTCGAGTCCTGTGTAAGAGCCCTAGTGTACCCGAGTGTCCGGTCGTAACAAATGGCGACCTTGCTTAGGATTTTGTGAACAGTATAATTTTTGCAGAGTTGTACAACATTTGTTTGTTCGTACTTTAGCGTGCATATTGAAGAATATTTTTTTTTGTAAGGCAATTAGGAGAGCATTTAAGAGACTCCAGTTAATTTAGTAATTAGTGCTTACATAAGGGAGTTTAACACTTTTGTCTCGAGAATTTTTTGTGAACTTCAGTATGTCGTGCCCTAGTACTGACGAGGAGCGAGAGATGCCATTTGAGGAGGTGCCGTTAGTAACTAATGAGGAGGATGCTAGACTTTTTGTGAGTAAGCAGTACCATGTCACGGAGGAGAGGTTGACTGGGGTGAATATTTATGGCTTGCACCTGATAGCCAAGGTTTTGGGCAGATCCAATGTAGGAGGGATGTCCAAGGGGGAGCTGATTTCCTGGGTGTTGCGTGGGCGACATGGGGTTTCGGAGGAGAGGGCGTTTGGGGGGGTTCCTCCCCAGATCCCCTCTCACTCGACTCCCACAGTGCCGTCCACTCAGTTGCCGGAGGTTAGCACTCTCCCACAGAGGGATGAGAATTGGAAGATTGGAGGGCCCTCGGGCGGTGCGTATGGTGGTTCCCCAGTTCTTGCCCCCCCTCCTTCAGTAGTGGCAGCTCCCTCTTCCTGCCTGTCTCCAGATATGATATTTAGACTTGAGCTTGCTAAAATTGAGTCTAGGAAGTATGAGATTGAGGCTGAGACCAGGAGGCAGGAGAATGAGACTAGGAGGCACGAGATTGAGGCTAGGAAGCAGGAGAAGCAGCATGAGATTGAGGCGGAGAATGAAACCAGGAGGCATGAGGCTGAGCTTAGGTACGACTCAGAGAAATATTGTGCTCAAATAGATTTAGATAAGACTCGTGCAGAGTCGACAGGGACTCGGATGGGCCGTGAGGGCCAAGTAAGAGAACAGTCCTTGTCCCACTTAGTCAAGTTGGTGCCGGCATTTAGTGAAACTGAAGTCACAGAATTTTTTAATCGTTTTGAGAAGAAGTGTAGGGAGCATAATTGGCCTGAAGAGAAGTGGGCAGCTCTGGTCTCCTCAAGACTTACGGGTAAGGGTCTGAAGGCTTATGATGCACTGCCTTTAGAGTCTTGCATTGACTACCCAGAATTGAAGAGAGCTGTCCTACGGGCATACGAGTTGCAACCAGAAACATATCGATTGAAGTTTCGGGGTGTTACGAAGACTAGGGAGGCGACCTTTCTTGAACATGCCCGGGACTTAAAAGATGCACTTGCTAACTGGACACGTTCTGAGAAAGCTGAGACGGCCGAACAGTTGACTGAGCTGTTTCTGCTCGAGCAGTTTTATAAGTGTACTGGTGCAGATATGACTTTAACTATTAAAGAAAAGAACCCTAAAACTCTACAGGAGGCAGCTGAGATGGCTGACCTCCGGCTATCACTAATTCGTGGGTGCGGGTCTGCCCAGCGTAGTGAGGCAGGTAACAAGGGGCGTGATGCCCCACCCCCTCGAGTTAGTGATATACCTTATGCAAACAAGTACAAGAGCTATGATACCAAGACTGACCACAAGACTAGCACCGTCCCATTTAAGAAGGGGCCGGGCCCTTCCCAGTACCAAGGGAAGCCCAGAGGGGAGTTGGAGTGTTATCATTGTCATGAAAAGGGGCACTTTGCAAGAGTCTGTCCTAGCAAACCACCTACAGCAGCTGTGTCTTTGGCCTGCAACATTGGTGTGTCTCCGAAGTTTTCTGAGTTTGCCCGGGGCAGTTCGTCAGAGGCTGAGGCACAGCCAATGCAGAAGCACCTGGGAGGCTCGAACCCTGCTCAGGATGTTTTTTGCGACCATAGAGGACGGGGTTGCGTGATGTGGGCGGGGCGCAAGCGTGGAGTAGAGGTCTTGCGTGATACAGGTGCTTCCCAGACTCTGATGAATAACTTGACTGGCTACCCTATAAATGCGGCTCGGGTGGTAGTGGTGCAGGGTATTAATGCAACTCGGTCATACCCGCTGGTGCGGTTGGAGTTGGAGGTGGATGGTGTGACACGTGAATTGGATGTCGTGATTGTGGAGAAACTGCCAGTGGAGGGCGTCGACCTTCTTCTCGGCAACGACTTTGCAATGCCCGCTTCTGAGGTTCTACCCTTAGTCGTTGCCGAGAGGACGGCCGACGTGAGTAGGGAAGAGCAAGAGTGTGTCGAGCGGTGCCAGGCACAACCCATGGCGTGTGTTGTCACCCGAGCTCGGGCAGATAAAGTGTCACAGCCTAGTCCTCCGTCTTCAGACCAGCAGAGGAACGATCAACAGGAGGAGGCTAAAGCTGGAGTTGGTTTTAAGAGTTTTGACTCGGCGGCTCTCCTGGGTGATTCAGTATTGGCACCTATGTTAGAGTCTGGAGAGGCCCCAGGACCTGTCACAGCTAGTGAGGAGGTAGGGCCGGAAGAGTCTCCGGGGCAGCAACGTTGCACACGGAGAGAAAAAAGGGTTGCTCAGTTTGATATTGGGGAAGGACTTGGGTTGCTTCGGAAGCATCTAGACAGGTTGGTTCCCTCAGATATTTGTAAACTGCAGTTGGAGGATCCGGAAGTTCAGAAGTGTGGTAATGGTGCTGTCGAGATTAAACACGAGGACGGGGAAGCATGTCATGTGAACCTGTTGGAGGAGTTTGTGAGGCAACCACCTGAGCAGCCTACTGTCCCTGCGTTGGTCTGCCGCGGCCAAGGTGGAGAAGGAGAGGGGGGCAGTAGGGCACAGGTGGAGGAGAGTAGGGATTGTTATGTCTCGGCGGAGCCGTGGGCGGGGGACACGAGTCTGGTGGCTGTGGAAGCGCTAGAGCACCTGCCTGAGCAGCAGTGTGCAGCACTCCAGCACCAGCTCGGTTCATACCCCACTGGTCGTGCCGAGCCCCTGAGTCTCACAACTCGGGCGGTGCAAGATGTTCCACGGGCAGGTCACGTGACTGTTGAAAGACCGTTAGCCTCGTTGTTTCGGTGGTTTAAGGTGGGCGACGAGGCTTTGGCATGGTTGCCAGGTCAGGGTCGACCCATGGCTGCCAAGGGTGGTGGTCAAAAGGAGGACATTGAGCAGATTGGTAAGGTCGGCTGTGGTATCGCAGTGCCCGGTCGTCGCATAGCCTCCCAATGCTGCTCTAGTCTAATGCAACAGCCCTACCATAGACCGACTGTATCTGGCCATGTCGCTGAAAGCGGTGATGCTGCGCAGGCAGATGTCGTCACAAGGAATGCGGGGGTGCGCATGTACGGTATCGGCGGGGAAGCCTTAGCAATAATGAACTGTGGGAGTGACTGCACGGGTGGTACTGATTGTCCCTCTCATGACCTGGCTGTTCTAGGGACGAAGGTGGAGAAGGAGGGAGACTACAGGTTAGAAGCTGCGGTCTCGGCTGGGTTGTGGGAGGGCACTGGGCATGTTGTTCATGGAGACAGTGCAAGGCAGTTGTTTACTAGGCTATGGCAGTACTTTCGCATGGTTGTTGCTTCTCCAGGCCTGATGTATGGGGTAGAATCCGACATGCAGGCTGGAGATAGTGCAAGGCTCAGTTTAATTCCCTACCGTATAAATCCTGCTCGACAGCCTGTGGTGCAAGCAGAGCTGGATTACGTGTGGACGAAGGGTCTGAGGGATAAGGAATGTCGTGAGTGGTCGTTGCTTGTAACTTTGTCCGAGCGTGCTAAAGAGGTATGTGGTTTTGTTGTGGACGGGAGTACCTACCAGTGCAATGTTATGCCTGACGGACTTAAGAATGCACTAGCAACGTTTCAGAACCTGATGAATGAAAGTGAAAAGGACGATGATGCGCTGGGGCATTTCGAGGTCTATGTTCCAGCCTATGGTCCGGTCGTTGTAGTTTACCCAGATCATCACCCTCTCAAGATCTTGGACCAGTTTTACAATCGGAATATGAGGCTGACCAGGTGGTCACTAAGGTTATTGGTATATAACCTGGACATACGCCATATTGCCGGTTGTGACAACGTGGTTGCAGATGGTCGTTCAAGGGTATATGATCCTGGGTAGATTGACACACGGGTAGCCTCCTGCTTTAGTTTGAATAGTATTTTGCGCTGGTGCTTGTTGGCTCGCGATTGTAGCCCAGCGTATTGGGTCGTAAAGCAGGAGTTGAGCGTTTGGTATAGAAGAAAATAGGCTGCCCTTATAGTGCAGCCGGAAAAAAACATATTAAAATATAAAAATCATATAAAAACTCTTTCTTTTTTATATAGATAATTGTATAAGTTTGTCATAGCCTATAGAGTTTGAGTAGTCCACGAACTATCAAACGGCTGAGCTGCTGTAAGCTCGCTCTGGGAGCATGATATTATGTCTTTTACTATTGTTGGGAGGAGTTATGAAATGTGAATTTTGTTTTTATAAGATGTGTTTTAGTGATAAACTCAGCGTTGTTTTAGTGCCATGCGGTCGCTGGGTGTGAGGGGTTTGATGGGGTTCTGTATATCAGATTTTAGCTCAGGGTTGAGCAAGTAAAATCTTGGGGGAGGTGTGACGCATGTCGAGTATGAGCATGCTGTACAGAACGCCCAGTCAGGCCCCACTCTCGCTAGGATCGTCAGGGCAGGAACTTTGGCTGTAGTCTGTGTAGAGTTTCCTAACTTAGTTTATGTGAGCCGTTGTACTATAAGTATTATAAATATGTATTTTGTTTTCATCTGAGTCAACGAGTTCTATTTTATATCATTAGTTATAAGTATTGTGTGTGGGACTTATATGTAATGATGAGGAGAAGAGAGAGAGTTATGTAACGACGGCCCGTGAGCGCGCCACGAGGTAGGTAGGCCTCCCTCCCTCCTCCCTCCTCCCTCTCAGCGCGTGGGAAATCCTTTGTCGATCCCAGATTGAGAGAGAATATTACGTAACGATTGCTAGTGGGCGGTCCTTAGTAGTTGGCGATATGCTCACTAGAGGGCCGAGTATAAAAAGGAGAGGTCCTCGCCACAATTCTTTAGAACTCATCAGGCAGAGCGACTTCTCATATCCCTTGCAACTATCCATATTCTTCCGACTGATGTGAACTTTCTCTACTCTCTGAACAGCCTATCTTCTTCCCTTCTCGACCCTTTATAACCTCAATGACCCCTTTGGTGCAGATTTAGTCAGCCAAAGTATTATCGCTTGAGTTCTCACGAGATAAGTGCCTGTTAGATAGCCTATTTTTGGAAGGGTTAACTAGAATAGGATTGATTGATGTTTGTTGCACTCGTATATGCATTTCCCTGTGTGCGATTATTCATGTTCCTGTTTTCTGCTGGCTTAGGCAATGCTAGACTGGGATAGGGTTTCTGAGTTGTGATTTCCTATGAGTACTAGGTTGCGGTTGAACCAGTACAATTGCAACGGAGACGTGGAACGCCTAGGTGGTCTTTCTGACTGTGTACCGTGGGAGTTTAGCACTGTGTTGCGAGTGAGGGCTTTTGCCTCTGCCACCCAACACTGTGCTATCTCATTTGCTTGACTTTGAGAGGATCGCCAGGAGAGAACCAGATACTAGTGATCTGGATCTCTCAAGAGAGCATCCCGTCAATTAACGTAATTTGGCCGCACAGTCTTAAGGACCTCGCTAGGCTACGAGCCGCTTGCTCAGCCATTGTTTCCTAGCCTACTACATCCCAGCTAGACTTTGCTCGGTCAGCAGATACAGCATAATATTGAAGCTCTCCTTATGTATGTTATTGTTTATGCACTATTGATTTCATGTGTGGCACGCTTAGCTACTTTAGAGATTAGTGGCCCACGAGCACAATCCTAGTAGGCTATTGTCAGTGCATTGTCGGAGTACTTCTTCTTAATGTTTGCCATTTACTATTGTCTATTCTTATAATTCTTCTTATGTCAATTTAAAGCATTTAATATTAGTTAATTGCCAGTGTGTTACTTATTGAATTGCTGTTCAAAATCCGATACTTACTTCTTACGAGTATTCGAGAAGCATCTAACTTTATCAGAAGATTCCTTGCTTGATGCTCGAGGACTATTGTTTAACGTAACGTAATAGTGCCGATCCGAAGTAGAGGGTGGAGGACTTCTTAAGTTCTTAGTCAAGGGTGGATTACTTCGGCTTCGGCCAACACTATTCTTTAGTGTTGTAGTACTTTCTTCTTTGTTTGATTGTTGACCAGACTAGATAACTCCCGTCTTGTTATTAGTCTGTTGTGTGAAACGCTAGTACCGAGTTCTTGTATACCCCGTTATAGCAGATAGAACTCTGGAGGGTAGTGGCCTTTTTTGTTCGGCTGGCAGTACTCTGGGGTTGGGATCGTGTGTTTCCGTTGTGGCAGCGAGCCATACTCGAGTCCTGTGTAAGAGCCCTAGTGTACCCGAGTGTCCGGTCGTAACACAGTGTATAATGGCATAGGTATAATTAAATAAAGGCAGCAACTCGCAACATAACCACATACAGGTGTGCTTCTCACTCTTAGTCAGGCAAGCCTGCTCGGACAGAGTCTCTAAGCCACACCCTGACTCACAATGCTCACAAAAACGGTAAACTGTGGCACAATAACAAGCATACAGAGATCATAAATCCCTACCTGTTATTCTGCCAGGTGGCAGAGGTCTAGCCGGAAGGATTATAGGCTTCGGATACCCGGGCTGAGCCACCTGCTCTAGCCTAGGGACGTCCCAAGTCTGTGCGCCAAATTACTCTAATTGAAAGGGTGCTCTCTTGAGAGACTCAGATCGCAAGTATCTGACTCTCTCCTGGCGACCCTAAAACAAAAGCAAGACGTGATTGCGCAGTGCTGAGTGGACTAGGCAAGGGCCCTCACACAACACTAACACTAGACACTGTGACGCATGTCGAGTATGAGCATGCTGTACAGAACGCCCAGTCAGGCCCCACTCTCGCTAGGATCGTCAGGGCAGGAACTTTGGCTGTAGTCTGTGTAGAGTTTCCTAACTCAGTTTATGTGAACCGTTGTACTATAAGTATTATCATTATGTATTTTGTTTTCTTCTAAGTCAACGAGTTCTATTTATATCATTAGATATAAGTATTGTGTGTGGGACTTGTATGTAATGATGAGAGGAGAGATATTATGTAACGGAGGACAGTGTGCGCGCCACGAGGTGTGTAGGCCTCACTCCCTCCTCCCTCCTTCCCCCCTCCCTCCCCCCCTCATCAAGAGCGTGGGAATCCTTTGTCGATCCCAGATTGAGAGAGGGAGTGTGACGTCATGATTGCCGTTATGCTCGCTGCGGGGCCGAGTATAAAAAGGGAGGTCTCGCCATTTTTAGATCAGAACTCATCAGGCAAAGCGACCTCTCATATCCCTTGCAACTATCGATATTCTTCCGACTGATGTGAACTTTCTCTACTCTCTGAACAGCCTACCTTCTTCTCTTCTCGTCCCTGTTTATAACCTCAATGACCCCTTTGGTGCAGATTTAGTCAGCCAAAGTATTATCGCTTGAGTTCTCACGAGATAAGTGCCTGTTAGATAGCCTATTTTTGGAAGGGTTAACTAGAATAGGATTGATTGATGTTTGTTGCACTCGTATATGTATTTCCCTGTGTACTATTATTCATGTTCCTGTTTTCTGCTGGTTTAGGTAATGCTAGACTGGGATAGGGTTCCTCGAGTTGTGATTTCCTATGAGTGCTAGGTTGGTTGAACCAGCACAATTGCAACGGAGAAGTGGGAAGCCTAGGGGGTCTTTTTGATTGTGTACCGTGGGAGTTTAGCACTGTGTTGCGAGTGAGGGCTTTTGCCTGTGCCACCCAACACTGTGCTATCTCATTTGCTTGACTTTGAGAGGATCGCCAGGAGAGAACCAGATACTAGTGATCTGGATCTCTCAAGAGAGCATCCCGTCAATTACCGTAATTTGGCCGCACAGTCTTAAGGACCTCGCTAGGCTACGAGCCGCTTGCTCAGCCATTGTCTCTTAACCTTAGATATCCCAGCTAGACTTTGCTCGACCAGCAGATACAGCATAGTATTGAAGCTTCTCCTTATGTATATTATTGTTTAAGCACTATTGATTTCATGTGTGGCACGCTTAGCTACTTCAGAGATTAGTGGCCCATGAGCACAATCTTAGTAGGCTATTGCCAGTGCATTGTCGGAGTACTTCTTCTTAATGTTTGCCATATCCTATTGCTTATTCTTATAATTCTTCTTATGTCAATTAAAGCCTTTAATTACCAGTGAGTTATTCATTAAATTGCTGTTCAAAATCCGATACTTACTTCTTATGAGTATTTGAGAAGCATCTAACTTATCAGAAGATTCCTTGCTTGATGCTCGAGGACTATTGTTTAACGTAACGTAATAGTGCCGATCCGAAGTAGAGGGTGGAGGACTTCTTAAGTTCTTAGTTCAAGGGTGGATTACTTCGGCTTCGGCCAACACTATTCTTTAGTGTTGTAGTACTTTCTTCTTTGTTTGATTGTTGACCAGACTAGATAACTCCCGTCTTGCTATTAGTCTGTTGTGTGAAACGCTAGTACCGAGTTCTTGTATACCCCGTTATAGCAGATAGAACTCTGGAGGGTAGTGGCGTTTTTTTGTTCGGCTGGCAGTACTCTGGGGTTGGGATCGTGTGTTTCCGTTGTGGCAGCGAGCCATACTCGAGTCCTGTGTAAGAGCCCTAGTGTACCCGAGTGCCCGGTCGTAACAAATGGCGACCTTGCTTAGGATTTTGTGAACAGTATAATTTTTTGCAGAGTTGTACAACATTTGTTTGTTGGTACTTTAGCGTACATATTGAAGAATATTTTTTTTGTAAAGGCAATTAGGAGAGCATTTAAGAGACTCCAGTTATTTAGTAATTAGTGCTTACATAAGGGAGTTTAACACTTTTGTCTCGAGAATTTTTTGTTGAACTTCAGTATGTCGGGCCCTAGTACTGACGAGGAGCGAGAGATGCTAAGTGAGGAGGTGCCGTTAGTAACTAGTGAGGAGGATGCTAGACTTTTTGTGAGTAAGCAGTACCACGTGACGGAGGAGAGGCTGACTGGGGTGAATGTTTATGGCTTGCACCTGATAGCCAAGGTTTTGGGTCTATCCAATGTAGGAGGGATGTCCAAGGGGAGCTGATTTCCTGGGTGTTGCGTGGGCGACATGGGGTTTCGGAGGAGAGGGCGTTTGGGGGGGTTCCTCCCCAGATCCCCTCTCACTCGACTCCCACAGTGCCGTCCACTCAGTTGCCGGAGGTTAGCACTCTCCCACAGAGGGATGAGCATTGGAAGATTGGAGTGCCCTCGGGCGGTGCGTAT
>JBAKBP010040060.1:0-14097 GCA_037953745.1 Lithodes maja | reverse complement strand
CTAATTAACATTGAATTGACAAAATAATAATTTCTCAAAACTATTTTCTGAGATTGGACACTAAAGTGATTTGGTCTTGTATGGTGGAGACACAAAACGGGATTTAGAGCCTCTATAACTGGGCTATCTACACGAGAGGTAGACATATAATACAGCTAAAATCACCCTAAAAACTAGTCTAATTAACATTGAATTGACAAAATAATAATTTCTCAAAAACTATTTTCTGAGATTGGACACTAAAGTGATTTGGTCTTGTATGGTGGAGACACAAAACGGGATTTAGAGCCTCTATAACTGGGCTATCTACACGAGAGGTAGACATATAATACAGCTAAAATCACCCTAAAAACTAGTCTAATTAACATTGAATTGACAAAATAATAATTTCTCAAAAACTATTTTCTGAGATTGGACACTAAAGTGATTTGGTCTTGTATGGTGGAGACACAAAACGGGATTTAGAGCCTCTATAACTGGGCTATCTACACGAGAGGTAGACATATAATACAGCTAAAATCACCCTAAAAACTAGTCTAATTAACATTGAATTGACAAAATAATAATTTCTCAAAAACTATTTTCTGAGATTGGACACTAAAGTGATTTGGTCTTGTATGGTGGAGACACAAAACGGGATTTAGAGCCTCTATAACTGGGCTATCTACACGAGAGGTAGACATATAATACAGCTAAAATCACCCTAAAAACTAGTCTAATTAACATTGAATTGACAAAATAATAATTTCTCAAAAACTATTTTCTGAGATTGGACACTAAAGTGATTTGGTCTTGTATGGTGGAGACACAAAACGGGATTTAGAGCCTCTATAACTGGGCTATCTACACGAGAGGTAGACATATAATACAGCTAAAATCACCCTAAAAATGATCTAGTCTAATTAACATTGAATTGACAAAATAATAATTTCTCAAAAACTATTTTCTGAGATTGGACACTAAAGTGATTTGGTCTTGTATGGTGGAGACACAAAACGGGATTTAGAGCCTCTATAACTGGGCTATCTACACGAGAGGTAGACATATAATACAGCTAAAATCACCCTAAAAACTAGTCTAATTAACATTGAATTGACAAAATAATAATTTCTCAAAAACTATTTTCTGAGATTGGACACTAAAGTGATTTGGTCTTGTATGGTGGAGACACAAAACGGGATTTAGAGCCTCTATAACTGGGCTATCTACACGAGAGGTAGACATATAATACAGCTAAAATCACCCTAAAAACTAGTCTAATTAACATTGAATTGACAAAATAATAATTTCTCAAAAACTATTTTCTGAGATTGGACACTAAAGTGATTTGGTCTTGTATGGTGGAGACACAAAACGGGATTTAGAGCCTCTATAACTGGGCTATCTACACGAGAGGTAGACATATAATACAGCTAAAATCACCCTAAAAACTAGTCTAATTAACATTGAATTGACAAAATAATAATTTCTCAAAAACTATTTTCTGAGATTGGACACTAAAGTGATTTGGTCTTGTATGGTGGAGACACAAAACGGGATTTAGAGCCTCTATAACTGGGCTATCTACACGAGAGGTAGACATATAATACAGCTAAAATCACCCTAAAAACTAGTCTAATTAACATTGAATTGACAAAATAATAATTTCTCAAAAACTATTTTCTGAGATTGGACACTAAAGTAATTTGGTCTTGTATGGTGGAGACACAAAACGGGATTTAGAGCCTCTATAACTGGGCTATCTACACGAGAGGTAGACATATAATACAGCTAAAATCACCCTAAAAACTAGTCTAATTAACATTGAATTGACAAAATAATAATTTCTCAAAAACTATTTTCTGAGATTAGACACTAAAGTGATTTGGTCTTGTATGGTGGAGACACAAAACGGGATTTAGAGCCTCTATAACTGGGCTATCTACACGAGAGGTAGACATATAATACAGCTAAAATCACCCTAAAAACTAAGATAATTAACATTGAATTGACAAAATAATAATTTCTCAAAAACTATTTTCTGAGATTGGACACTAAAGTGATTTGGTCTTGTATGGTGGAGACACAAAACGGGATTTAGAGCCTCTATAACTGGGCTATCTACACGAGAGGTAGACATATAATACAGCTAAAATCACCCTAAAAACTAAGATAATTAACATTGAATTGACAAAATAATAATTTCTCAAAAACTATTTTCTGAGATTGGACACTAAAGTGATTTGGTCTTGTATGGTGGAGACACAAAACGGGATTTAGAGCCTCTATAACTGGGCTATCTACACGAGAGGTAGACATATAATACAGCTAAAATCACCCTAAAAACTAAGATAATTAACATTGAATTGACAAAATAATAATTTCTCAAAAACTATTTTCTGAGATTGGACACTAAAGTGATTTGGTCTTGTATGGTGGAGACACAAAACAGGATTTAGAGCCTCTATAACTGGGCTATCTACACGAGAGGTAGACATATAATACAGCTAAAATCACCCTAAAAACTAAGATAATTAACATTGAATTGACAAAATAATAATTTCTCAAAAACTATTTTCTGAGATTGGACACTAAAGTGATTTGGTCTTGTATGGTGGAGACACAAAACGGGATTTAGAGCCTCTATAACTGGGCTATCTACACGAGAGGTAGACATATAATATAGCTAAAATCACCCTAAAAACTAGTCTAATTAACATTGAATTGACAAAATAATAATTTCTCAAAAACTATTTTCTGAGATTGGACACTAAAGTGATTTGGTCTTGTATGGTGGAGACACAAAACGGGATTTAGAGCCTCTATAACTGGGCTATCTACACGAGAGGTAGACATATAATACAGCTAAAATCACCCTAAAAACTAGTCTAATTAACATTGAATTGACAAAATAATAATTTCTCAAAAACTATTTTCTGAGATTGGACACTAAAGTGATTTGGTCTTGTATGGTGGAGACACAAAACGGGATTTAGAGCCTCTATAACTGGGCTATCTACACGAGAGGTAGACATATAATACAGCTAAAATCACCCTAAAAACTAGTCTAATTAACATTGAATTGACAAAATAATAATTTCTCAAAAACTATTTTCTGAGATTGGACACTAAAGTGATTTGGTCTTGTATGGTGGAGACACAAAACGGGATTTAGAGCCTCTATAACTGGGCTATCTACACGAGAGGTAGACATATAATACAGCTAAAATCACCCTAAAAACTAGTCTAATTAACATTGAATTGACAAAATAATAATTTCTCAAAAACTATTTTCTGAGATTGGACACTAAAGTGATTTGGTCTTGTATGGTGGAGACACAAAACGGGATTTAGAGCCTCTATAACTGGGCTATCTACACGAGAGGTAGACATATAATACAGCTAAAATCACCCTAAAAACTAGTCTAATTAACATTGAATTGACAAAATAATAATTTCTCAAAAACTATTTTCTGAGATTGGACACTAAAGTGATTTGGTCTTGTATGGTGGAGACACAAAACGGGATTTAGAGCCTCTATAACTGGGCTATCTACACGAGAGGTAGACATATAATACAGCTAAAATCACCCTAAAAACTAGTCTAATTAACATTGAATTGACAAAATAATAATTTCTCAAAAACTATTTTCTGAGATTGGACACTAAAGTGATTTGGTCTTGTATGGTGGAGACACAAAACGGGATTTAGAGCCTCTATAACTGGGCTATCTACACGAGAGGTAGACATATAATACAGCTAAAATCACCCTAAAAACTAGTCTAATTAACATTGAATTGACAAAATAATAATTTCTCAAAAACTATTTTCTGAGATTGGACACTAAAGTGATTTGGTCTTGTATGGTGGAGACACAAAACGGGATTTAGAGCCTCTATAACTGGGCTATCTACACGAGAGGTAGACATATAATACAGCTAAAATCACCCTAAAACTAGTCTAATTAACATTGAATTGACAAAATAATAATTTCTCAAAAACTATTTTCTGAGATTGGACACTAAAGTGATTTGGTCTTGTATGGTGGAGACACAAAACGGGATTTAGAGCCTCTATAACTGGGCTATCTACACGAGAGGTAGACATATAATACAGCTAAAATCACCCTAAAAACTAGTCTAATTAACATTGAATTGACACAATAATAATTTCTCAAAAACTATTTTCTGAGATTGGACACTAAAGTGATTTGGTCTTGTATGGTGGAGACACAAAACGGGATTTAGAGCCTCTATAACTGGGCTATCTACACGAGAGGTAGACATATAATACAGCTAAAATCACCCTAAAAACTAAGATAATTAACATTGAATTGACACAATAATAATTTCTCAAAAACTATTTTCTGAGATTGGACACTAAAGTGATTTGGTCTTGTATGGTGGAGACAATACTCATAGTCAAAAACGGGATTTAGAGCCTCTATAACTGGGCTATCTACACGAGAGGTAGACATATAATACAGCTAAAATCACCCTAAAAACTAAGATAATTAACATTGAATTGACAAAATAATAATTTCTCAAAAACTATTTTCTGAGATTGGACACTAAAGTGATTTGGTCTTGTATGGTGGAGACATTAGAGCCTCTATAACTGGGCTATCTACACGACAGGTAGACATATAATACAGCTAAAATCACCCTAAAAACTAAGATAATTAACATTGAATTGACAAAATAATAATTTCTCAAAAACTATTTTCTGAGATTGGACACTAAAGTGATTTGGTCTTGTATGGTGGAGACACAAAACGGGATTTAGAGCCTCTATAACTGGGCTATCTACACGAGAGGTAGACATATAATACAGCTAAAATCACCCTAAAAACTAAGATAATTAACATTGAATTGACAAAATAATAATTTCTCAAAAACTATTTTCTGAGATTGGACACTAAAGTGATTTGGTCTTGTATGGTGGAGACACAAAACGGGATTTAGAGCCTCTATAACTGGGCTATCTACACGAGAGGTAGACATATAATACAGCTAAAATCACCCTAAAAACTAAGATAATTAACATTGAATTGACAAAATAATAATTTCTCAAAAACTATTTTCTGAGATTGGACACTAAAGTGATTTGGTCTTGTATGGTGGAGACACAAAACGGGATTTAGAGCCTCTATAACTGGGCTATCTACACGAGAGGTAGACATATAATACAGCTAAAATCACCCTAAAAACTAAGATAATTAACATTGAATTGACAAAATAATAATTTCTCAAAAACTATTTTCTGAGATTGGACACTAAAGTGATTTGGTCTTGTATGGTGGAGACACAAAACGGGATTTAGAGCCTCTATAACTGGGCTATCTACACGAGAGGTAGACATATAATACAGCTAAAATCACCCTAAAAACTAAGATAATTAACATTGAATTGACAAAATAATAATTTCTCAAAAACTATTTTCTGAGATTGGACACTAAAGT
This sequence comes from Lithodes maja, assembly GCA_037953745.1. Lineage (NCBI taxonomy): Eukaryota > Metazoa > Arthropoda > Malacostraca > Decapoda > Lithodidae > Lithodes > Lithodes maja. The sequence continues at coordinate 8,656 of JBAKBP010040060.1, read as the reverse complement.
GATTTGGTCTTGTATGGTGGAGACACAAAACGGGATTTAGAGCCTCTATAACTGGGCTATCTACACGAGAGGTAGACATATAATACAGCTAAAATCACCCTAAAAACTAAGATAATTAACATTGAATTGACAAAATAATAATTTCTCAAAAACTATTTTCTGAGATTGGACACTAAAGTGATTTGGTCTTGTATGGTGGAGACACAAAACGGGATTTAGAGCCTCTATAACTGGGCTATCTACACGAGAGGTAGACATATAATACAGCTAAAATCACCCTAAAAACTAAGATAATTAACATTGAATTGACAAAATAATAATTTCTCAAAAACTATTTTCTGAGATTGGACACTAAAGTGATTTGGTCTTGTATGGTGGAGACACAAAACGGGATTTAGAGCCTCTATAACTGGGCTATCTACACGAGAGGTAGACATATAATACAGCTAAAATCACCCTAAAAACTAAGATAATTAACATTGAATTGACAAAATAATAATTTCTCAAAAACTATTTTCTGAGATTGGACACTAAAGTGATTTGGTCTTGTATGGTGGAGACACAAAACGGGATTTAGAGCCTCTATAACTGGGCTATCTACACGAGAGGTAGACATATAATACAGCTAAAATCACCCTAAAAACTAAGATAATTAACATTGAATTGACAAAATAATAATTTCTCAAAAACTATTTTCTGAGATTGGACACTAAAGTGATTTGGTCTTGTATGGTGGAGACACAAAACGGGATTTAGAGCCTCTATAACTGGGCTATCTACACGAGAGGTAGACATATAATACAGCTAAAATCACCCTAAAAACTAGTCTAATTAACATTGAATTGACAAAATAATAATTTCTCAAAAACTATTTTCTGAGATTGGACACTAAAGTGATTTGGTCTTGTATGGTGGAGACACAAAACGGGATTTAGAGCCTCTATAACTGGGCTATCTACACGAGAGGTAGACATATAATACAGCTAAAATCACCCTAAAAACTAGTCTAATTAACATTGAATTGACAAAATAATAATTTCTCAAAAACTATTTTCTGAGATTGGACACTAAAGTGATTTGGTCTTGTATGGTGGAGACACAAAACGGGATTTAGAGCCTCTATAACTGGGCTATCTACACGAGAGGTAGACATATAATACAGCTAAAATCACCCTAAAAACTAGTCTAATTAACATTGAATTGACAAAATAATAATTTCTCAAAAACTATTTTCTGAGATTGGACACTAAAGTGATTTGGTCTTGTATGGTGGAGACACAAAACGGGATTTAGAGCCTCTATAACTGGGCTATCTACACGAGAGGTAGACATATAATACAGCTAAAATCACCCTAAAAACTAGTCTAATTAACATTGAATTGACAAAATAATAATTTCTCAAAAACTATTTTCTGAGATTGGACACTAAAGTGATTTGGTCTTGTATGGTGGAGACACAAAACGGGATTTAGAGCCTCTATAACTGGGCTATCTACACGAGAGGTAGACATATAATACAGCTAAAATCACCCTAAAAACTAGTCTAATTAACATTGAATTGACAAAATAATAATTTCTCAAAAACTATTTTCTGAGATTGGACACTAAAGTGATTTGGTCTTGTATGGTGGAGACACAAAACGGGATTTAGAGCCTCTATAACTGGGCTATCTACACGAGAGGTAGACATATAATACAGCTAAAATCACCCTAAAAACTAGTCTAATTAACATTGAATTGACAAAATAATAATTTCTCAAAAACTATTTTCTGAGATTGGACACTAAAGTGATTTGGTCTTGTATGGTGGAGACACAAAACGGGATTTAGAGCCTCTATAACTGGGCTATCTACACGAGAGGTAGACATATAATACAGCTAAAATCACCCTAAAAACTAGTCTAATTAACATTGAATTGACAAAATAATAATTTCTCAAAAACTATTTTCTGAGATTGGACACTAAAGTGATTTGGTCTTGTATGGTGGAGACACAAAACGGGATTTAGAGCCTCTATAACTGGGCTATCTACACGAGAGGTAGACATATAATACAGCTAAAATCACCCTAAAAACTAGTCTAATTAACATTGAATTGACAAAATAATAATTTCTCAAAAACTATTTTCTGAGATTGGACACTAAAGTGATTTGGTCTTGTATGGTGGAGACACAAAACGGGATTTAGAGCCTCTATAACTGGGCTATCTACACGAGAGGTAGACATATAATACAGCTAAAATCACCCTAAAAACTAGTCTAATTAACATTGAATTGACAAAATAATAATTTCTCAAAAACTATTTTCTGAGATTGGACACTAAAGTGATTTGGTCTTGTATGGTGGAGACACAAAACGGGATTTAGAGCCTCTATAACTGGGCTATCTACACGAGAGGTAGACATATAATACAGCTAAAATCACCCTAAAAACTAGTCTAATTAACATTGAATTGACAAAATAATAATTTCTCAAAAACTATTTTCTGAGATTGGACACTAAAGTGATTTGGTCTTGTATGGTGGAGACACAAAACGGGATTTAGAGCCTCTATAACTGGGCTATCTACACGAGAGGTAGACATATAATACAGCTAAAATCACCCTAAAAACTAAGATAATTAACATTGAATTGACAAAATAATAATTTCTCAAAAACTATTTTCTGAGATTGGACACTAAAGTGATTTGGTCTTGTATGGTGGAGACACAAAACGGGATTTAGAGCCTCTATAACTGGGCTATCTACACGAGAGGTAGACATATAATACAGCTAAAATCACCCTAAAAACTAAGATAATTAACATTGAATTGACAAAATAATAATTTCTCAAAAACTATTTTCTGAGATTGGACACTAAAGTGATTTGGTCTTGTATGGTGGAGACACAAAACGGGATTTAGAGCCTCTATAACTGGGCTATCTACACGAGAGGTAGACATATAATACAGCTAAAATCACCCTAAAAACTAAGATAATTAACATTGAATTGACAAAATAATAATTTCTCAAAAACTATTTTCTGAGATTGGACACTAAAGTGATTTGGTCTTGTATGGTGGAGACACAAAACGGGATTTAGAGCCTCTATAACTGGGCTATCTACACGAGAGGTAGACATATAATACAGCTAAAATCACCCTAAAAACTAAGATAATTAACATTGAATTGACAAAATAATAATTTCTCAAAAACTATTTTCTGAGATTGGACACTAAAGTGATTTGGTCTTGTATGGTGGAGACACAAAACGGGATTTAGAGCCTCTATAACTGGGCTATCTACACGAGAGGTAGACATATAATACAGCTAAAATCACCCTAAAAACTAAGATAATTAACATTGAATTGACAAAATAATAATTTCTCAAAAACTATTTTCTGAGATTGGACACTAAAGTGATTTGGTCTTGTATGGTGGAGACACAAAACGGGATTTAGAGCCTCTATAACTGGGCTATCTACACGAGAGGTAGACATATAATACAGCTAAAATCACCCTAAAAACTAAGATAATTAACATTGAATTGACAAAATAATAATTTCTCAAAAACTATTTTCTGAGATTGGACACTAAAGTGATTTGGTCTTGTATGGTGGAGACACAAAACGGGATTTAGAGCCTCTATAACTGGGCTATCTACACGAGAGGTAGACATATAATACAGCTAAAATCACCCTAAAAACTAAGATAATTAACATTGAATTGACAAAATAATAATTTCTCAAAAACTATTTTCTGAGATTGGACACTAAAGTGATTTGGTCTTGTATGGTGGAGACACAAAACGGGATTTAGAGCCTCTATAACTGGGCTATCTACACGAGAGGTAGACATATAATACAGCTAAAATCACCCTAAAAACTAGTCTAATTAACATTGAATTGACAAAATAATAATTTCTCAAAAACTATTTTCTGAGATTGGACACTAAAGTGATTTGGTCTTGTATGGTGGAGACACAAAACGGGATTTAGAGCCTCTATAACTGGGCTATCTACACGAGAGGTAGACATATAATACAGCTAAAATCACCATAAAAACTAGTCTAATTAACATTGAATTGACAAAATAATAATTTCTCAAAAACTATTTTCTGAGATTGGACACTAAAGTGATTTGGTCTTGTATGGTGGAGACACAAAACGGGATTTAGAGCCTCTATAACTGGGCTATCTACACGAGAGGTAGACATATAATACAGCTAAAATCACCCTAAAAACTAAGATAATTAACATTGAATTGACAAAATAATAATTTCTCAAAAACTATTTTCTGAGATTGGACACTAAAGTGATTTGGTCTTGTATGGTGGAGACACAAAACGGGATTTAGAGCCTCTATAACTGGGCTATCTACACGAGAGGTAGACATATAATACAGCTAAAATCACCCTAAAAACTAAGATAATTAACATTGAATTGACAAAATAATAATTTCTCAAAAACTATTTTCTGAGATTGGACACTAAAGTGATTTGGTCTTGTATGGTGGAGACACAAAACGGGATTTAGAGCCTCTATAACTGGGCTATCTACACGAGAGGTAGACATATAATACAGCTAAAATCACCCTAAAAACTAAGATAATTAACATTGAATTGACAAAATAATAATTTCTCAAAAACTATTTTCTGAGATTGGACACTAAAGTGATTTGGTCTTGTATGGTGGAGACACAAAACGGGATTTAGAGCCTCTATAACTGGGCTATCTACACGAGAGGTAGACATATAATACAGCTAAAATCACCCTAAAAACTAAGATAATTAACATTGAATTGACAAAATAATAATTTCTCAAAAACTATTTTCTGAGATTGGACACTAAAGTGATTTGGTCTTGTATGGTGGAGACACAAAACGGGATTTAGAGCCTCTATAACTGGGCTATCTACACGAGAGGTAGACATATAATACAGCTAAAATCACCCTAAAAACTAAGATAATTAACATTGAATTGACAAAATAATAATTTCTCAAAAACTATTTTCTGAGATTGGACACTAAAGTGATTTGGTCTTGTATGGTGGAGACACAAAACGGGATTTAGAGCCTCTATAACTGGGCTATCTACACGAGAGGTAGACATATAATACAGCTAAAATCACCCTAAAAACTAAGATAATTAACATTGAATTGACAAAATAATAATTTCTCAAAAACTATTTTCTGAGATTGGACACTAAAGTGATTTGGTCTTGTATGGTGGAGACACAAAACGGGATTTAGAGCCTCTATAACTGGGCTATCTACACGAGAGGTAGACATATAATACAGCTAAAATCACCCTAAAAACTAAGATAATTAACATTGAATTGACAAAATAATAATTTCTCAAAAACTATTTTCTGAGATTGGACACTAAAGTGATTTGGTCTTGTATGGTGGAGACACAAAACGGGATTTAGAGCCTCTATAACTGGGCTATCTACACGAGAGGTAGACATATAATACAGCTAAAATCACCCTAAAAACTAAGATAATTAACATTGAATTGACAAAATAATAATTTCTCAAAAACTATTTTCTGAGATTGGACACTAAAGTGATTTGGTCTTGTATGGTGGAGACACAAAACGGGATTTAGAGCCTCTATAACTGGGCTATCTACACGAGAGGTAGACATATAATACAGCTAAAATCACCCTAAAAACTAAGATAATTAACATTGAATTGACAAAATAATAATTTCTCAAAAACTATTTTCTGAGATTGGACACTAAAGTGATTTGGTCTTGTATGGTGGAGACACAAAACGGGATTTAGAGCCTCTATAACTGGGCTATCTACACGAGAGGTAGACATATAATACAGCTAAAATCACCCTAAAAACTAAGATAATTAACATTGAATTGACAAAATAATAATTTCTCAAAAACTATTTTCTGAGATTGGACACTAAAGTGATTTGGTCTTGTATGGTGGAGACACAAAACGGGATTTAGAGCCTCTATAACTGGGCTATCTACACGAGAGGTAGACATATAATACAGCTAAAATCACCCTAAAAACTAAGATAATTAACATTGAATTGACAAAATAATAATTTCTCAAAAACTATTTTCTGAGATTGGACACTAAAGTGATTTGGTCTTGTATGGTGGAGACACAAAACGGGATTTAGAGCCTCTATAACTGGGCTATCTACACGAGAGGTAGACATATAATACAGCTAAAATCACCCTAAAAACTAAGATAATTAACATTGAATTGACAAAATAATAATTTCTCAAAAACTATTTTCTGAGATTGGACACTAAAGTGATTTGGTCTTGTATGGTGGAGACACAAAACGGGATTTAGAGCCTCTATAACTGGGCTATCTACACGAGAGGTAGACATATAATACAGCTAAAATCACCCTAAAAACTAAGATAATTAACATTGAATTGACAAAATAATAATTTCTCAAAAACTATTTTCTGAGATTGGACACTAAAGTGATTTGGTCTTGTATGGTGGAGACACAAAACGGGATTTAGAGCCTCTATAACTGGGCTATCTACACGAGAGGTAGACATATAATACAGCTAAAATCACCCTAAAAACTAAGATAATTAACATTGAATTGACAAAATAATAATTTCTCAAAAACTATTTTCTGAGATTGGACACTAAAGTGATTTGGTCTTGTATGGTGGAGACACAAAACGGGATTTAGAGCCTCTATAACTGGGCTATCTACACGAGAGGTAGACATATAATACAGCTAAAATCACCCTAAAAACTAAGATAATTAACATTGAATTGACAAAATAATAATTTCTCAAAAACTATTTTCTGAGATTGGACACTAAAGTGATTTGGTCTTGTATGGTGGAGACACAAAACGGGATTTAGAGCCTCTATAACTGGGCTATCTACACGAGAGGTAGACATATAATACAGCTAAAATCACCCTAAAAACTAAGATAATTAACATTGAATTGACAAAATAATAATTTCTCAAAAACTATTTTCTGAGATTGGACACTAAAGTGATTTGGTCTTGTATGGTGGAGACACAAAACGGGATTTAGAGCCTCTATAACTGGGCTATCTACACGAGAGGTAGACATATAATACAGCTAAAATCACCCTAAAAACTAAGATAATTAACATTGAATTGACAAAATAATAATTTCTCAAAAACTATTTTCTGAGATTGGACACTAAAGTGATTTGGTCTTGTATGGTGGAGACACAAAACGGGATTTAGAGCCTCTATAACTGGGCTATCTACACGAGAGGTAGACATATAATACAGCTAAAATCACCCTAAAAACTAAGATAATTAACATTGAATTGACAAAATAATAATTTCTCAAAAACTATTTTCTGAGATTGGACACTAAAGTGATTTGGTCTTGTATGGTGGAGACACAAAACGGGATTTAGAGCCTCTATAACTGGGCTATCTACACGAGAGGTAGACATATAATACAGCTAAAATCACCCTAAAAACTAAGATAATTAACATTGAATTGACAAAATAATAATTTCTCAAAAACTATTTTCTGAGATTGGACACTAAAGTGATTTGGTCTTGTATGGTGGAGACACAAAACGGGATTTAGAGCCTCTATAACTGGGCTATCTACACGAGAGGTAGACATATAATACAGCTAAAATCACCCTAAAAACTAAGATAATTAACATTGAATTGACAAAATAATAATTTCTCAAAAACTATTTTCTGAGATTGGACACTAAAGTGATTTGGTCTTGTATGGTGGAGACACAAAACGGGATTTATAGCCTCTATAACTGGGCTATCTACACGAGAGGTAGACATATAATACAGCTAAAATCACCCTAAAAACTAAGATAATTAACATTGAATTGACAAAATAATAATTTCTCAAAAACTATTTTCTGAGATTGGACACTAAAGTGATTTGGTCTTGTATGGTGGAGACACAAAACGGGATTTAGAGCCTCTATAACTGGGCTATCTACACGAGAGGTAGACATATAATACAGCTAAAATCACCCTAAAAACTAAGATAATTAACATTGAATTGACAAAATAATAATTTCTCAAAAACTATTTTCTGAGATTGGACACTAAAGTGATTTGGTCTTGTATGGTGGAGACACAAAACGGGATTTAGAGCCTCTATAACTGGGCTATCTACACGAGAGGTAGACATATAATACAGCTAAAATCACCCTAAAAACTAAGATAATTAACATTGAATTGACAAAATAATAATTTCTCAAAAACTATTTTCTGAGATTGGACACTAAAGTGATTTGGTCTTGTATGGTGGAGACACAAAACGGGATTTAGAGCCTCTATAACTGGGCTATCTACACGAGAGGTAGACATATAATACAGCTAAAATCACCCTAAAAACTAAGATAATTAACATTGAATTGACAAAATAATAATTTCTCAAAAACTATTTTCTGAGATTGGACACTAAAGTGATTTGGTCTTGTATGGTGGAGACACAAAACGGGATTTAGAGCCTCTATAACTGGGCTATCTACACGAGAGGTAGACATATAATACAGCTAAAATCACCCTAAAAACTAAGATAATTAACATTGAATTGACAAAATAATAATTTCTCAAAAACTATTTTCTGAGATTGGACACTAAAGTGATTTGGTCTTGTATGGTGGAGACACAAAACGGGATTTAGAGCCTCTATAACTGGGCTATCTAC
>JBAKBP010040059.1:0-14103 GCA_037953745.1 Lithodes maja | reverse complement strand
CTGTACTTACAACCTACCTACCTATATACTTACAACCAACCTACCTATATACTGTACTTACAACCATCCTACCTATATACTTACAACCAACCTACCTACCTATATACTTACAAGCTACCTACCTATATACTGTACTTACAAGCTACCTACCTATATACTGTACTTACAACCTACCTACCTATATACTTACAACCAACCTACCTATATACTGTACTTACAACCTACCTACCTATATACTGTACTTACAACCTACCTACCTATATACTTACAACCTACCTACCTATATACTGTACTTACAACCTACCTACCTATATACTTACAACCAACCTACCTATATACTGTACTTACAACCTACCTATATACTTACAACCAACCTACCTATATACTGTACTTACAACCTACCTACCTATATACTTACAACCTACTTACCTATATACTTACGAGCTACCTACGCCACAAATTGTCTCCTTATATAAACTTGTCAACCTACCAATATACTTACAACTTACTTACCTACTTTATATACTTACGAGCTACCTATGCCACAAATTGTCTCCACATGTCCACCTAGGCCTACCTGTACCTACCTACCTGTGTCAGCCTTAGCCCTCATTAGCTCCTTTGGTGTGGTCCTTCCTGCCTCGTTAGGGGGGAGATGGTTGTATTTAGTTGATTATTTATTTATCTTCCCCCCCCCTCCCCCCTCCCCCCAAAAACAAAACAGATAAAAAAAAGGAAAAGAGGAAACAAAAAAGGAAAAAGTGGGGATTGGGCCTGAGTATATAGATAGATTTTTTTTTTTTTTCCTCCCTAGGCCTCCATCAAGCTTAAACAAAATCATTCATTAGATCCCCCTTCTAGATAAATTTGTACATTTTTCGGTAGACAAATGTCCCGGCCGCTTCCAAAATTACTGGCTCACTATCGTTCGCCAGGAAAAAAATTGACACCTAAAAAGCACGAAAGGTCTAAATATTGACAAAGAAATGGGGCGAAAGGTCTTAAAATCGACAAACTAATGGGCCGAACGACATAATATCTGAAATTTAATGGCGCTAAACATGAGGAAGAAGATGGGGGTCTAGAAAACCGGTCCTTCCCTTCCTCTCGTTAGCGGTGAGTCAAGTGCTCTATACGCCGACCCTCTGACATGCTTCTTACTACTTTCGAAACTTAATTTTTTTCCCCTTCGAAATTTTCCCTTAGAATCAGTGGTTCCCAAACTGGGGGCCATGGCCCCCTGGGGGGCCATATAACAAAATGTAGGGGGCCATAAGCTGAGGCTATGTACAGATGAAACCATAGGGTTTGAGTCGGTAGCCAGCCAGTGGAGTGAACTCACAGGTTCAGTACAAGGTTAGTGCAATGCCTCGCTGCCAGACACATGAGTAATATGTCCCAAAATGTATTCTGTGTAAATATCTTTTTATATCTGATTCTCTGTTCTTGACATCAAACAAAACATGGAGATGTATTAGGGTAGTAGACAATTTTCACTCAACATAATTCTAAGGATTCCTAAGCCATGGATACTGTATGAGAACCTGGTCTTGAATCTTGAGTATCAGCAAGGGTGTTAAAATTGTTCATACTTCATAGTTAACCACACATTCACAATTGCAACATCGATCACTGTGTGTGCCTCCCTACATAATCAGTTTGAGCCTACTTTAATGGTAAGTAAGCTCTGCATCATGATGTATATTAACATGAAGTGAAATAATATCTGATGCATTTTTTCACAATCTATTTAACTTGTTTTTCAAAACAGCTCAGTAATGTTACTTATCGTGTTTATTCAACACATGGGTATGGTAGCTCAATCATGTATACGTGTGTAGCAAAAGAATTGTGTGATATAGGGAAACCTCACAACCATCAGCTTTTTATGCTGTCAAGTGTTTGTTTTTGGATGTGGGAAGTAATTTCCAAGATATTGATCTACTTTTTGTTCCATTCTGCAATACTCAATGTTTTCATGAACAATTCGCAAGGGCGGGAGATTTTAAATACCTTGGGTGTTAATAGTGTTTTTTCTTTGTGCATTACAGGTAGACTGCAAGTAATGGCTTCTAACAAGAAACGCAACTATGTTGACAGTTATCTGGATTTTGGATTAACAAGCATTACTGATAAAGGTGTAGTAAAGCCTCAGTGTGTGATTTGTCACAAGATACTCATACCTGAATCACTAAGGCCCAGTAAGCTTAAATTACACCTGGAAACCAAGCATCATCAATATGCTGGCAAAGATCGTTCTTTCTTTAGTCGACAAGAATTAAACATGAAGAGACAACGTCTGGATGCCAGTGGCTCCATTCATCAACAAGATGCTGCAGTAGTAGAGGCATCATTTCTTGTATCCCTTGAAATAGCAAAGCAAAAGAAACCCCACACAATCGGGGAGGAGTTAATTTTGCCATGTGCCAAAATGATGGTCAAGCTTGTTTTAGGTGAGAAAAATGCTGACAAGCTGAATGCTATTTCTCTCTCAAATAATACAGTGCAACGCCGAATCTCTCAAATATCTGATGACATCAAAGAGCAGGTGATACAGGAAATTAAAGGGGCTGGATTATTCAGTATTCAACTCGACGAGCCCACTGACGTCCAGTCCTGCTCACAACTCATGGCTTTTGTAAGGTATGTTCATGATGAGGATCTGAAGGAAGAATTCTTATTTTGTGAACCTCTTGAGCAATCTACCAAAGGTGAAGACATAATTCAGAAACTTACAGAATTCTTTGAAGCTGAAGGACTTGACTGGGGAAATCTCTGTGGGATATGCACAGATGGGGCTCCAGCCATGTTGGGTTCTCAGTCAGGTTTCGTTACAAGAGTTAAGCAAAAAGCACCAAATACTATCTCTCTTCACTGCATGATCCACAGGCAAGCACTTGCATCTAAAACACTACCTTCAGAATTACTGGACACTCTGAATACCATTATAAAGACCGTTAACTTTGTAAAAGGTAGTGCTCTTAACACACGCCTTTTTAAGAAACTCTGCCAAGATATGGATGCCGCTCATGAAACCCTCCTTTTTCATACAGCAGTTCGCTGGCTATCCAAAGGAAATGTAGTTCAGCGTGTTTTTGAGCTCAGAGAAGAGATTAACCTCTTTCTCAGGATACAGAACAAGCAAGATTTGCTGTCAGCATGGTCTACAGATGGCTTCGAAATACGGCTAGCCTACCTTGTTGACATATTTAAACAATTGAACACACTCAACCTGGAACTACAAGGGAAAGGGAGCTTGATATCGATTTTGTGGACAAAATCAAAGCTTTCATTCGTAAGATGGAGAATTGGAGGCGCAAAGTTGGACTGGGAAACTTGGCAATGTTGGAAACTGTGTCAGAAATCGCAGAGGATTGTGGTGCTGTTACACAGAACTTGATTACCCAACATCTTGAGGCTTTGGAAGAGGAATTTAAAAGGTACTTCCCAGATATCCAAAGCCAAACCTCTCAGCTAGTAAGGTTCCCCTTCACTGCTCCAGTGATATGCATACCTGATGACAATGATGATGGTCAAACTGAGCTGTTGGCACTTCAGGAAGATTCCGGAGCAAAGATGAAGTTTGAAATTGAATCTCTCTCAATATTTTGGTCATCAGTGGCAGTTTCATACCCAAACTTATGTGACTTAGCTTTTCGCCACCTCCTACCATTTTCATCAACTTATTCCTGTGAGGCTGCATTCTCTCAACTACTCCAAATTAAGACAAAATATCGGAACAGACTTGAGGTGAAGCATGACCTACGGTGTGCTTTAAGTGAAACAAAACCAAGAATCAAGAAGCTGGTTGATAATCTGCAACATCACCCTTCACACTGAGTGGAATGGGGATTCAAGTGAAGGAATTTTTTTTCTTTATATTGCTAAAACAGCCTTTTGGAAATGTAACGATTTTAAATTACTCTTTAGGTGTGGACATTCTTTTATATACATTACATTACTTGTTTAGTATCATTTTAATAATTATATGTGATTCAACAAAGGATAAATGCAAATTGCATTAGTTAATACTGAACAAAAGAAAAATAACATTTGGCATGAATAAAATTACATGTATTGCTAGAGTGGTTTATATTTGGACCTAATGATTGTAGGACTGTAGACAATGATTGTAGTCACGGGTTATGGGTGGGGGGCCATGGATAAGAATCATGTATGAAAAGTGGGTAACGACCTGAAAAAGTTTGGGAACCACTGCGGCTTAGATTTTCCCCCCTTAGAATGTTCCCCTTACTTTGTTCCCCTTACTTTGTTCCCCTTAGATTGTTCCCCTTAAATTGTTCCCCTGAGATTTTTCCCCTCTGATACTTCCCCTTATATTTTCCTCTCAGTTTTCCCCTTCAGATTTTTCCTGCATATGGTGTCCTTATAGATTTTCCCCTCAGCTTTGTCCCCTTAGATTTTATCCTCAGTTTTTTCCCCTTCAGATTGTTCCTGCATATGGTGTCCCCTCAGAATTTTCCCTTTATTTGTCCCCTTAGATTGTCCCCCTTAGACATTTTGCCTTAAAATTTACCCTCAGATTTTTACCCTCAGATTTTTCCCCTTAGATTTGTCCCCTCTTATTTTCCCACTCATATCCCCCCCCCCACCCTCCTCCCATTTTTCGCATCAGATGTTTGCTGTCAGATTTCCCCCCTCATATTTTTCCCCTCTGGGTGTTGGCCTCTCGTGCTTTATTTAGTCTTATATAACTGTCTTGATAGCGTAATGCATAGTTCGCGGAATTTCGATGTGAGTATCCTAGATTCGAGTCCTCGGGAGTGCCACATGTATTTGTTGATTTTATTAATTGAGTTTAGATGTGAAGTTGGTTGGTGTAAAAAACAATAATTTAAGTTTGTCTCTCTACACTCTAAAAAAAAAAAAAAAAAAAAAGAAAAAAAAAAAAGGTAAATCACTACTATTCCGTCACTATATATTCTCCTTATGTTCATCTGTTTTGTTATTCCGTGTGTAGCGATGTTCTAATTCTCTGGGCGGGCTCGTTGTGGCTAATCAAAACTCCCTTTACGGGGGAGGGAGTCGCTTGTTCGGCCCCCCCCCCCCCCCCCCCTTCTCCCTCATGTTTAGCCCCATTAGTTTTTGAGATTTTAAGACGTTCGTTCCATTAGTTTGGCAATTCTAAGACATGTGCCACTTAGATGTCGATTTTTTTCTGGCAAGCGATAGCGAACCTGTGTTTTTAGGAAGAACCGGCCTTTGGCCGGGAATTTTTGTTATCGAAAAATGTAGGCTATACATTTATATTAAAAAAAGGGATCTAGGGGGTGTTTTTTTAAGCTTGATGGAGTTCTCGCGAGGAAACTAAAAAAATATATAAATATATGTACCGTATAGGAAAATATATGTACCGTATAGGAAAATATATGTACCGTATAGGAAAATATATGTACCGTATAGGAAAATACATAAAATGTTAAGCATGATGTAGGTATATAGCGAGGAAACTCAAAAATAAATAAATGAATAGGTGAATAAATATATAAATATATAGCCCCAAAACCAAGCACGACTCCCTTTAATGATCGCAAGCTCTTTGAACCCCCGCTGGTTATTATCTTCTGACGGTTGGGGGGGGGGGGGGGGGGGTTGGCTGCTAAGGAAGGGATTTCTTTTATATTAGGACAGGTATTATCATTAATCATCATCAGTAGTGTTGTTAGTTTTATTATTGTTGTTGTTGTTATTATTATTATTATTATTATTAGTAGTAGTAGTAGTAGTATATATTCTGAATTTTCTGATTGCAAGAATCATGTATCTCATTATGTTCGCCTTACAACTTCCTTGTGATATTTCCTCTCATGTTAACCCCTTGAAGCTCTGACGCGTTTTAGCAGTATATTTTGGCTATCATTAGACAATTTTATGCAGCTTAGGAAGGTTCTGTGGGTATTAAAGTGGTAAAGACTCTCTCAATCAACCCTCTGACTTCCATAAACCCTTCCTAATCTGGATAATATCGTCCAATAATTACCAGAAAACAAAACAGAAATGCGTATTGGAGCTTGAAAGGGTTAATTCTTAAATTACATTATTTTACTGTGTCGAATAATTACTGTAATGTCCTAGCCCATGTGTGGGTATAAATAAGCAATCAATCAATTATTATTATTAATGAGTACGGCTACGCGCTGTCATGGCGTGTGCTCCCTTTGATTGATTGATATTCATATTATTATCTTTTCTTCCTAGAAACATGACCTACCTACCACTTCTCTCTCTCTCTCTCTCTCTCTCTCTCTCTCTCTCTCTCTCTCTCTCTCTCTCTCTCATTCGCTTCTTGACTCGCAATGTTACTCGGTTTGCTTGCGGCACTCAAGAGAGAGAGAGAGAGAGAGAGAGAAAGAAAGGTAAGAATAAGAGTGTGTGTGTGTTATTGTGTCCCAAGTGTGTGTGTGTGTGTGTGTGTATGTCTGTGTATGTATCTGAATGTGTTAGCTAGTGTGCCTGTATGTGTGTATGTTGCAGGTTCTGGTGTACACATATATAACACACACAAGCACCTACAGTCATGCAAGCAGTGTGTGCGTTGGTTGGGGATTATTGTGCTTATACCAATGTTTACAAGCGGGTGTGTGTGCTTATAATAAGCTAGGTATGTGCGTATAAGTAGGTGTGTGTGTGTGGGTGGGTGCTTATAATAAGCTAGGTATGTGCGTATAAGTAGGTGTGTGGGTGTGGGTGTGTGTGTGTGTGTGTGTGTGTGGGTGTGTGCTTATAATAAGCTAGGTATGTGCGTATAAGTAGGTGTGTGGGTGTGGGTGTGGGTGTGTGTGTGTGTGTGTGTGTGTATAAGTAGGTGTGTGTGTGTGTGTGTAAGTTTTATTTTCAGGCATAAAATTGTGTTCTATTGCTAACATATTCTTTTTGTGATCAACATATTCTTTTTGTGATTTACAGGCATTAATTGTACCATATTGCTAACCAATATTTTTTGTTACTGTACTGTATACTGCTTTCCAGTTTTCTCACTAGGCTAAATTAACCCTCTCCCACTTTTTTTTCCAGTATATTTTGTAACAAATTACTAGTCCATTTACAATTTTCAGGCTTTAACTGTGTCATACTGCTAACATCAATTTTTGTTATATTTTCAGGCATAAATTGTGTTCTATTGCTAACATATTTTTTGTGATTTACAGCCATAATATTCTTTTTGTGATTTACAGGCATTAATTGTACCATATTGCTAACAAATATGTTTTGTTACTGTACTGTATACTGTTTTCCATTTTTTTTCACTAGGCTACATTAACCCTCTCCCACTTTTTTTCCCAGTAAATTTTGTAACAAATTTCTAGTCCATTTGTGATTTTCAGGCTTTAACTGTGTCATACTGCTAACATCAATTTGTGTGATTTTCAGGCATATTGTGATTTTATCGTCATGGCGCCGCAACGAACCTGCACGAGTTGTTCCGGTAAATTTGGCCCTACCATGTTTGTTGATACTGATGTCCAAATTTGTAGATTTTGCCAGCTCCGAGAGAAGATTGCGGATGAATTGAATGCAGCTCACCGCAAGATCGATGCCCTGACTACGAAGCTTGAATCCCTTCAAGAATTTGCCACACTCAACGTAGGAGTGCCCTCGGCCCAAGAAACCACTACGATGTCAACCGCCATTCCAGTGCATACAGTACCGGTACCGGTACCCACACCAGCAGCTACCTTAGATGTTGCAGATAATAATAATGACTCTACTCTCACTCCCTCCCAAGACAACTTTCAGTTCGTGAGAAACAATGTGCATCCCAGTACCAGTACCAGGAAGGTCATCCCGACAACATGCCAAAACCGCTTCAAAATTCTGGCTATTGACGAGGAAGAGGAAACGGAAGAAGATCGGCTTGTGGGCGACTCCATGGTCCGTGGCCAACTAACCGAGTTCTGCGCCAGGGCACCCAGGACCAGAAAGCGATTCTGTATCCCAGGTGGCGGCGTGGATGACATTGTTGCGGCTGTGGAAGAGGTTTCCAGGCTCGCCCCCGCAAGCACTACGTACGTCATCCACGTTGGATCTAACAATGTCCAACGGACGCGGTCAGAGGAACTACTTTGCAAGTACCGGCGGCTGATCAGGTCCTTCAAGGAAAAATCTAATAGAATCTTAATTTCAGGAATTGTTCCCCGGATTGATGTAGAAAACCGATTCTACAACATAGCTACCAGTACAAATCGCCGACTAGCCAAACTCTGCAGGGAGGAGGACATCGACTTTGTCGACACGTGGGATCATTTTTACTATGATAAATCTTTGTTTTCAGGAGATGGTGTACATCTCAATGAAGTAGGAGCTGCACGTCTTGGTCGTCTGCTGAACGATGCAGTCAAGGATTTCCGTTCAAAAAACGGGGTCAATCAGACCCCAGACAGGGTAGTGTAAGTCAAATACGAACTGAAAATTCAGACACTGCACAATCAGTAACATCCAACTCTAATACTCTTAAGGTGTTTTATGTAAATGCTCGTAGCATACGCAATAAATTTTCAGATCTAGAGGAAATCGTGTTTACAGAACATTATGATATAATCGGCATTACAGAATCTTGGTTAAATACGGAAGACCGGGACTTTTTAGCCGAATATACGCTTCCTGGTTATACAATGTTTGAGAAAAGTTGGATCAATAGAAATGGAGGAGGAGTTCTGTTTTTTATAAAGGAAAGTCTTAATCCCGTCTTAATGTCAAAACCTCAAATTGCGAATATAGACATATCTTACGTACTATTAAATAATAAACGAGGAACTAAAATAACACTAGCTTTATTATACAGACCCCCATCTCAATCAGTGCAAACTGACAGTGAAATTTATGAACAAATTGCAGAAATAACTAACATACAAGATACCGTAATTCTTGGCGATTTCAACTCACCCGTGACTAAATGGGGCGATATTCTTACTTCACACTCTGGACACGACCTCTATGCTAACTTGCAATAGAGTTCACTTTTTCAATTTGTACAATTTCCAACCCGTGGTAATAATGTGCTTGACCTTGTACTCGCAACAAAAGAAGAATTAATAGAGAATTTGAATGTTGGAGATGAATTTAGTAACAGCGACCATCGTACGATAACTTTCACTTTAAGTTTACTAGTAACAAATCAAATAGCAGCATTGAGAAAGTCCCTAATTTCAAGAAAGCAAATTTTCATAAACTTAAATCAAAGCTTAAAGAAACTGACTGGAGCTTTCTGACTAACAATAACGACATAAATACATCTTGGGAGTTTTTTCACAACCACTTACCTTAAGGCAGTGCAAGACTGCATACCATCGAAAATACGGCGTCCAAGCCATAATGATAAGCCCAAATGGTGGAATAAAGATATTTCAGACTGTCTGCTTGCTAAAAAATTTGCTAATGATAGATTAAAATCCTCACAAAATGACGAAGAACGGGTGAAATTTGTAGAGCTACGACGCAAAGCCAAAAAGTTAATTAAGCAAAGTAAAAAGACCCTGGAGTTACATGTTGCGAATCAAAGCAAAACAAACCCGAAAGAATTCTATAGTTATATCAGAAAGAAAAAAGTAGTTACTTCAACTGTTGGACCGTTAGTCGATGAAAATGGAGAATACACCAAAGACGAAGTACAAATGAGTAATGCCCTCAATACCTTCTTTGCATCAGTTTTTACAACCGAAGACCTCAGTGATATCCCTACACCATCGCCGATTCAGATTGATAATTCAGATGTTCTAAGCAATATCACCGTTACAGAGAGAGAAGTATTGAATTGTTTAGATAAACTCAAGGTAAATAAAACGCCTGGACCTGATACAATCTCACCTAGAGTTCTAAAGGAAGCTAAGGATAAGCTCTCCAAACCACTGATATTGCTATTCAATGAATCCTTGCAGTCTGGGACTATGCCTGATCAGTGGAAGCTAGCCAACGTAACACCGATATTCAAAAAAAGGCAGCAAATCCCTACCCAGTAACTATCGTCCAATTAGCTTAACCTCAATTGTATGTAAAATGCTAGAAACGGTCATAAGAGACAGACTCGTAAATCACTTAGAGGCAAATAACTTGCTTAAAGATACTCAACACGGCTTTCGTAAAAAAGTTCCTGTTTAACAAACCTCTTAGACTTCTTCCACGATATCCTCAACCTCTACGATGAGAGTAGAGCTGTAGATATTATATACCTTGATTTTCAAAAGGCCTTTGACAAAGTTCCCCACAAACGTTTACTGCTAAAACTAAATGCGCATGGGATACAAAACGGTGTGTTGAAATGGATAGAAAATTGGCAAAGCGACAGAAAGCAAAGAGTAGTCATAAACGGTAAGGCATCTAAATGGACCAATGTAAGTAGTGGGGTACCCCAGGGATCGGTACTAGGACCAATTATCTTTCTAATTTACATCAACGACATAGATGAGGGTCTCACCTGTACAATCTCAAAATTTGCTGACGATACAAAAATTGCAAATAGCGTACTCTCAAAAGAACAAGTTGACGATATGCAACACAATCTAGATAAATTGTCATGTTGGGCCCAAATTTGGCAAATGAGTTTCAATGCGGATAAATGTAAAGTACTACATATCGGATACCTAAATGAGAAAGCAAACTATTCGATGAATGGCACTCAGCTTAAGAATGTAAACAAAGAAACCGATCTGGGAGTAACAATATCGAGTAACCTAAAACCGAGTCAACAATGTTCAGAAGTTGTTAAGAAGGCAAACAAAATAATTGGCTTTATAGGCAGGTCATTTGAGCATAAATCCAAAGAAGTTATCCTAACCCTTTACAATTCCTTAGTCCGCCCTCTTCTGGAATACTGCGTTCAATCCTGGTGCCCTTATTACCAAAAAGATATAAACAAGCTAGAACGGGTTCAACGTAGAGTTACCAAAATGATACCTAGCCTAAAGAACAAACCATACGAAGAGCGTCTTAGAGAATTAACTCTATTTCCTTTAACCCAGCGCAGATTAAGAGGTGACTTAATTCAAGTGTTCAAAATCATCAAAGACATCGACAATATGAACTGTAGTAAGTACTTCACTATCGACCAATCTAATTACACGCGGGGAAACGGTTGCAAAATTATTGGTAAATCTTTTAACTCACACGAATCTAAGAATTTCTTCTTCAATCGAGTTGTCAACTTGTGGAATGGGCTTCCCCGAGACGTTTTAGACTGCAGTACCGTTGATTCATTTAAACTCCGCCTAGACAAATATCTCGCATCAAACCCGCGACTGACTGCGTTTGTAAATGAATAACTTTATTTTATCCCCCCCTCAGTTACTAACCCATCTGTCCCCTACTAACTTCCTAATCCTGCCACGGACATTAGTTCTAGGGCAGTAGTTCCCTTTCCAATGTTCCCTTACCCACTCTAACCCACTGTTTGGACACTTGATCCTCAGTGTTTTGGAGGACAAGCAGCCTAGAAGGGTCACTAGACCTGTTGTTGCTTGATTTCCTTTGTACTCCTTTGTACTCCTTTGTAGGTGTGTGTGGGTGTGTGTGTGTTTGTGTGTGTGTGTGTGTGTGTGTGTGTGTGTGTGTGTGTGTAAAGGGGAGGTTTTTAGTTTGTTCCTTAGACCTCCATCAAGCTTAAAATTACACCCCCTTGACCACCTTTCAAGAATAATTTTTAAATTTTTCGGTAGAAAATTGTCCCGGCTGAGGGCCGGTTCCTCTTAAATGACTGGCACGCTATCGCTCGCCAGTTGAAGATCGACACCTAAATGGCACAAAAGATCTTGAAATTGACAGAAATGGGCTAATGTTCTTAAAATCGTCAAACTAATGGGGTGAAGGTCATAAAATCTCAAAAGCAATGGGGCCAAACATGGGGGAGAAAGGGGCCCCCCCAAAAAAAAATCCTCATAGTGGAAATCTCCCATGAATGTACTGCTTATAAAGACCGTATGAGGAGGAGCACCTTTATTTTATCACTGCACCGTGTGGACAATATGTAGGAAGGATGTACAGTCTAATTCCGTAGGTCGCCGAAAGCTACGTTAATAAAGAATACCGAAAAATGTACGCATATATCTTGAAAGGGGGTCTAGGGGGATTTTTTTTTTTTTTTTTTTAAGCTTGATGGAGATCTAAGGAGGAAAGTAAAATAATTATGAAAATATGTATAAATGAGGAAATAAATACACCCGTCTCCCTTTAAGGGGAGGTTTTTAGTTTGGTCCCTAGATATCCTTCAAGCTTAAGATTATACTCCCTTGACCCCCTTTCAAGACAAATTTGTACATTTTTCGGTAGAAAAATGTCCCGGCCGAAGGCCGGTTCTCCTTAAATTACAGGCTCGCTATCGCTCGCCAGGAAAAAATCGACACCTAAATGGCACGAAAGGTCTTAAAATTGACAGAAATGGGTCGAAAGTATTTAAAATCGTCAAAATAATGGGGCGAACGTCTTAAAATTAGAAAAACAATGGAGCTAAACATGAGGGAGAAAGGAGTAAAAAAAAATCCCTCAAGTGGATAATTATCTCCCCTTAAGCTTGGTGGAGGTCTAGCGAGGAAACTAAAATAATTATGGAAATATGTATAAATGAGGAAATATGTATAAATGAGGAAATATGTATAAATGAGGAAATATGTATAAATGAGGAAATATGTATAAATGAGGAAATATGTATAAGTGAGGAAATATGTATAAATGAGGAAATATGTATAAATGAGGAAATATGTATACATGAGGAAATATGTATAAATGAGGAAATATGTATAAATGAGGAAATATGTATAAATGAGGAAATATGTATACATGAGGAAATATGTATAAATGAGGAAATATGTATAAATGAGGAAATAAATACGCCCGTCTGCCTTTAAGCTTGATGGAGGTCTAGCGAGGAAACTCAATAATAATAAATATATAAATATATATATAAATAACTAAGTAAAATAAACCAAAAATCAAGCCCCCCCCCCACCTTAAGTGTGGAGTGTCTCTTGTTGATCCTGGTCCTTTGTGGTGGCTTTGTTAGGTCTGGAGGGCTCTTGTCGTTGTTCTATCTCTCTCTCTCTCTCTCTCGCTCTCGCTCTCTCTCTCTCTCTCTCTTTCTTTTCTATCCTTTCCTTTCCTTCAACTTTCCTTTTCTTTTGGATATGCCATCTCTACTAGAATTAGGTCCTGACCACCTCGTTTGGATCGTAAGGTCTGTGTGGTCAGTGTATCTATGTAAAAAAAATCTCTCTCTCTCTCTCTCTCTCTCTCTCTCTCTCTCTCTCTCTCTCTCTCTCTCTCTCTCTCTCTCTCTCTCTCTCTCTTATTTGAGCATAAATCCAAAGAAGTTATCCTAACCCTTTACAATTCCTTAGTCCGCCCTCTTCTGGAATACTGCGTTCAATCCTGGTGCCCTTATTACCAAAAAGATATAAACAAGCTAGAACGAGTTCAACGTAGAGTTACCAAAATGATACCTAGCCTAAAGAACAAACCATACGAAGAGCGTCTTAGAGAATTAAATCTATTTCCTTTAACCCAGCGCAGATTAAGAGGTGACTTAATTCAAGTGTTCAAAATCATCAAAGGCATCGACAATATGAACTGTAGTAAGTACTTCACTATCGACCAATCTAATTACAGGAGGGGAAACGGTTGCAAAATTATTGGTAAATCTTTTAACTCACACGAATCTAAGAATTTCTTCTTCAATCGAGTTGTCAACTTGTGGAATGGGCTTCCCCGAAACGTTATAGACTGCATCACCGTTGATTCATTTAAACTCCGCCTAGACAAATATCTCGCATCAAACCCGCGACTGACTGCGTTTGTAAATGAATAACTTTATTTTATCCCCCCCCTCAGTTACTAACCCATCTGTCCCCTACTAACTTCCTAATCCTGCCACGGATATTAGTTCCAGGGCAGTAATTCCCTTTCCAATGTTCCCTTACCCACTGTAAACCACTGTTTGGACACTTGATCCTCAGTGTTTTGGAGGACAAGCAACCTAGAAGGTTCACTAGATCTGTTGTTGCTTGATTTCCTTTGTACTCCTTTGTACTCTCTCTCTTTATGGTGGGCGCACATAATAGTTTATGTGCGTGTACTTTAGGATATGTGCGTGTACTTTAG
>JBAKBP010040058.1:0-14104 GCA_037953745.1 Lithodes maja | reverse complement strand
TGTTCGTCACAAATATCGTTCATCAGGTTCTGAAACGTGGCAGGTGCGTTCTTAAGCCCATAAGGCATTACGTTACATTGGTAGGTCTTGCCATCTACCACAAAACCACAAACTTGCTTAGCTCGGTCCGACAGGGGTACTTGCCAGTAGCCTTTTACAAGATCAATTTTAGTAAGGTACTTTGCATTCCCTATCTTGTCCACGCTGTCGTCAACTCGAGGCAAAGGGTAAGGGTTGGTAGTGGTCAAGCCATTTAGCCTACGAAAATCTATGCAGAACCGCACCTTGCCGTCAGGTTTTGGCTGCAACGTGACGGGTGATGTCCACTTCACATAACCTTCAGTGATCATCCCTCTCTCAACCATGTACTTTAACTCCTCCCGTAAAGCTGGCAACTTTACCGGGGGCACACGGTAGGGCACTGACTTGAAGGGCACATTATCACCGACGTCCACGTCGTGCGTTACCTGAGTAGTGAGACCTGGGTGTTCGGCGAAAACAGAGGGGTATGACCTGAACAGGCCTAGGACAGCAGCACCCTGGTGCTCAGGCAGGTGACTTACAGCTTGCCTAGCCTCTTGTTCAGTATTCCCCGCCCACTGTTCCGCGGAAATGACACAGTCCCAGCTATCCTCCTCAGCAGCATGACTGTCCCCACCTCCTTCTCCACCCTGGCCGCTGCAGGCCAGCACAGGGACAGTGAGAGGCTCTGAGGGGCGTCTCACATACTCTTTCATGAGGTTAACATGACATAACTGATGTTTTTTTCTACGGTCAGGTGTTGCAACGAGATAATCAAGGTCGGACAGTTTCTTAGCCACCACATACGGCCCAATGAACTTGGCAGAAAGGGGGTGTCCAGGCAAAGGTAAAAGCAACATTACCTCCTGACCCACCGAAAACTCCCGAAGCTTCACCTTGGCGTCATACTGGTGCTTCATGACCGCCTGTGCATTAACCAAGTTATTACCTGCCGCTGCCATGCAACCTATAAGTCTCTCCCGGCTCTCAAGGATATATTTAAGTACAGACCCCGGCTTCTCTTCGCCCTCCCAGATCTCTTTCACCATACTTAAAGGTCCTCTCACATTATGGCCAAAGACTAGTTGATTTGGACTGAACCCCAGGCTCTCTCCTGGGACTTCACGTGCAGCGAACAGAACATACGGCAGACCCAAATCCCAATCAGTGTCATGTTCTGCACAGTAACAGCGTAGCATACTCTTCAGGGTCGAGTGCCACCGCTCCAAGACTCCCTGACTCTCGGGATGGTAGGCTGACGACACTACAGAACATATACCGTGCAACTGAAGGGTTTGCTTGAACAATTTGGATGTAAAATTGCTCCCCTGGTCTGACTGCACCTCACGTGGAAATCCATAACGGGAACAGAACAATAATAAGTTTTTAACAACTGCCTTTGCCGAGCCGTTTCTCATGGGGTATGCGTCCGGGTATCTCGTAGCCACATCCATGATTGTCAACAGGAATTTATTGCCACTACTAGTAGGCGGGAAAGGGCCAACCAAATCTACTACAACTTTGCTGAACGGAGGCCCGGTGACAGGTATGGGAAACAAAGGTGCCTTCGGGATTGTCTGGTTAGGCTTCCCCGTTGTCTGGCAGGTCGCACACCCAGCCACCCATGCACAGACATCAGCCTTGACCCCAGGCCACCAGAAAAACCTGCCCAATGCCGCCAATGTTTTTGTTACCCCCAAATGACCCGCCACCGGCACATCATGCGCCAGACACAATAAGGACTCTCTATACTTATTTGGAACAACCACCTGGTCTACTACCCTCGCACCGCCCTCCCACTTCGATTTGGGGTCTAGAAATCTGCGGTACAATATCCTGTTGAGCCTAAAGAAATCTCCCGGCTTCGCATCCCCATCTTCCTCCAACTCTATGGCACCATTGCTATAACGAGCTAGGCTAGCGTCTTGCAGCTGCTGCTCACTAATGTCCCTGGGCGTCAATGCATCAAGATGGTTTTGTAATAAGACATTACCCCGGCTAGTAGGCTCTACTGCCTTAGTGGCTCTCGCTACAGCTCTTGCCTCACGCGAAGTCTTACCCAACTCTGCCTTGTTACACCCCATATCTGGGCCAGAGTCAACTCCCGTGTTTATTATAGGTCCAAGTACCGAATCACCGAGAAGTGCAGCAGAATCAATGTCCCTTTTCCTGCCCTTAGCAACCTTCTCCTGATCCTTCCTCCACTGTCCCCGAGGTTGAGTGCTAGGCTGTGCAGGAGCCGCAGAGCGAGATCGGGTTACCACACAGGCCATCTCATCCTGTTGGCACCTCCCAACCCATTCCCGATTCTCACCATTCACGTCGGCCGCCCTCTCGGCAACGACTAAGGGTGGAGTCCCGGAAGTGGGCACCGCAAAGTCGTTGCCGAGAAGAAGGTCGACGCCCTCAACTGGCAAACACTCAACGATCCCTACATCCAGCTCCCTGCACACCTCTCCCACTCTCAACTCCAACCTCACAAGTGGGTATGACCTCGTAGCATTTATACCCTGCACCACAACAACTCTGGCCGCATTTATCGGTTTCCCTGTGAAGTTCCTCAACAAAGTTTGCGAAGCCCCCGTATCCCTCAGCAAGTCAACCCTCCGTAGTTCACTCCCCCAGCTCACAAACCCGTGCCCCCGATGGCTACAGAAAGTGTCCCGGACAGGTGTCGAGCCTTCCGTACGCTTCTTTACCGCGTGTGCCTCAGCTGCTGACAACCTACCCCGGGCAGTTGCTGCAGCCTTCAGAGACACACCGATACTGTGAACCAATGACACCGGCTTAGCGGGAGTGTTACTAGGGCACTCACGTGAATAATGGCCTAGCTTCTGACATTTGTAACATTTCACATCCCCAATGGGCTTCTTCCCTTGTGCGGGCGAAGAAGGGGCCTGACCTTTAGTAAACGGGAGAGGCTTGTGTTTGTAGGTGTTATTAGGTGCAATGCATTTAGTGTGGTTATGTGTGTCATAGGATTTGTTATTATCGAAAACTCTGGTGGGTGGGGTATAGCGCCCCTTCTGCCCTGACTCAGCCCTCTGAGCGGCACCGCAACCACGAATCAATGATAATCTGAAGTCTGCCATCTTGGCAGCCTCCTCTACTGTCTTGGGACATTTTTCCTTAATGTTCAGCGTTAGATCGGTTCCAGTACATTTGTAAAACTGTTCCAGATAGAAAAGTTGCTTAATTTCCTCAGCCGACTCTGCGTGCTCGGACCGAAACCAGTTATTACATGCATCTGTTAAGTCCCGTGCGTGCTCCATAAAACTGACGTCGCTCTTCTTATTTACGCCACGGAACTTCAATCTATAAGTTTCGGGTTGCAGTTCGTAGGCCCGAAGCACAGCCTCCTTCACCAGTCCATACACGACACTCTCGTCCAGTGACAGTGCATCGTAGGCTTTCAACCCCTTACCCACTAGACGTGATGAAACTAATGCTGCCCATTTAACCTCCGGCCAGTCATACTCACGACACTTCTTTTCGAAACGAGCAAAAAACTCAGTCACTGCTGTCTCATCAAATGCGGGTACTAACTTAATTAAATGCGAAAGTGAGTCTGTAACCCGGTGCCCACCACCGAGATGACGCCCCGTGGTCTTTACTCTAGACTTCTCGACATCCATTTCAGCCTGGTACCTGGTTGCATCCTGATTGGCTTGGATTCTAGCAACCTCTATGCGTTCTATACTAGCCTGTTGTATCTGAGTCTCCTGCAGCTTAAACTTAGCTAGTTCTAGCTGAAATAACATCTCAGGAGACAGGCCTGGGGGGGGAGAGCACAAAATGGGGGATCCACACCGAGACGTGTTTACGGGTAAGCCAGCTTGCCCTTGAGAACCCTCCTGCTGCATCGTGCTAAGACTCGCTGGCTGAGGGCCCAGCTCAGGGGTAGAGTGGAATGGAGGCTTGGAGGGAACTCCCCAAGACCCCACTCCACCCACCGCCCCATCGCCATCACCCAACAAACATGCCACCAAATTCTTCTTGGGCCAACTGTCAGGACAGTCCCGCCCCAAAACCGTGGCTAAACAGCGAAGACCGTAACAATCAATAGCCTGCAGGCGCTGTTCGGTCAAAGGTGTCTGCAAAAATGCCCGGGCATCCCTCTCTCCACTTATAACACTCCCCTCCCTAAATATCTGTTGTACTTGCTGGTCACTAGGCTGTACCGTGTTATCCTCCCCCGTAAATGATGAGTCATTAGACATAGTGCTGGTTATACAATTGCTGTTCATAAAAAAAAAGAAGTGCTTATTACTAATTGCAGTCTCGACTCACAAAATGTTAAAGATGCTTGAATGACTCTACTCTAGACACCCCTAACGAAACAATCTGCAAGTCCACCAATACAATAATGACACAATAAAAATTCCTCCAATATGCAAGAAAATTCTAGCCAGCTCTACTAGGTAGCATAGAATAGTTCTCCAAAAAACATGTGATAGGATACTACTGAATCTTGTGCAAGGTCGCCATTTTGTTACGGCTGGATCGGCAATACATATTCGGGATTCTTGATCGTAGGACAGAAATGGCTTATGTGACAACGACACGCTCGATTCCAGTCCCAAATACTATATGCTCCAGACAACAAAAGCACCAACGCCCTACAGAGTTATCGTCTATGGTAACGAGGTACCTTAACTCGGCGAAAGTGTACAACAGGGGTAGGCTATGAGGCTAAACTCCCTCAGACATTTATAGGTTACGTTATTACTAAAGAAATGCAATACTCAAGAAACTACGTTAATATTAAGCCTCTAATAATGTAGAATAGAAGCAGGCTAAAGGTATGACAGTGAAATGCTAAATGACAAATGTACACGCCTACTTGAAAGCGCGTGCACTAGAATAACTGTCCCCTACTAACATGCACTAGCATGTAGCATACAAGATGTTCATGATCCAGTAGATACCTAATAATACACATGGAAGGAACATAAATAGTAGTCACTTATTATAAGAATGAATCTATACTTGGAATAACTAAAAGGTTGCAGGCAACAGTACTGCGCCGGTAGCCTACTACCGCATAGGCTACTTCGCTTCTCTCACTCTGTCTCCCCTCTGAGTCCGTATGCGCCCTACGCAACAGAACTCCGGACACAGCAGCAAAACGACAGTGCAGTTAATTGATACATGAAAGTATTAATAGTGTTGTCTTGTGTGTGAGTAATGTGTATTGTAAAGTGTTACATACATAAACTTAAAGAGAGCTGCAATGCATAGTAAAATAAAGATATATCCCACTCATCATCCCCATGTGTTCTAGCTAGCAGGCCAAGTCACAGGAACAACGAGTCCCAGCACCGAAAGCGAGAACCCAGGAAAAGACTGTAGAGAACACAAGGACAGATAAATTACGTTACTCTACTATACCGGCACTACGAGCGAGCTGTAGTCTCTGGTACTGCACTCGCTCCTGGCTCGGTAGGCAAATCAAGGCTAAGTCCTCGCCCCTCTACAGACAACTCCTGGGCATGGTCGGGCTCTTACACATGGCACTAGTCTAGTCACAAATTGGATGATGAGCTGGGCATATAACTCGTGAACATGTAGAACGTTCACCAACTATCCTCATCAAGAAGATCGCTGTTCACATTAACCCCTTAAATCTAATACATGTAAATATATGCTTGTCCTAAGAGTAATACGAGAGGTGAGTGCTGAAACTCCTTTAGGACCTCAAGGGAAGGTTATGCATTTAAATAGAGAGAAGAATGAAATGAGAGTAATGTCGTCAGAGAGAAAGAGTGCAACCGTGAGAAGTTGGGAGAGAGGGCAAGGGATGTTAGAATCTCAAAGGTTCTAGGCAACCTGATCATGGAACACACAGCGAGCCTCCAGGCAATGTGCAGTACGACAACATGGGCAGCCCAGGCAGCATAGGCAGGCGGCAATGGACTACCAACCCTGTCGCGCCTAGCTATAAGCGCAAGGCTGCCAACCGGTCCATACGTCTGGCAACCACCCCCCCCGGCAGCGTGGCGCATTGCTACCCTCTCGCTCTGAAGCCCAACTCACTCTCTCTCTCTGAACTCCCATTGTCTTATCTATCAACTTCTCTATCGATACTACATATTAAATGGAAGGTCTCGACATGGCTTAAAACAAAACCCACCACTGGTTAGCACATGACGAGACCTTTGCAGAGATACAAAGAACATAGTTATACGTTGTCACACTCAATATAGGCAGCCAGCACGGTACAGCGGTACAGAGGTACCGCACAGTGGCGGTACAGTGGAGTACCAAGGAGTACAATCAGGTTGCGTTGCCACGCACTGGGTGCGTCACAATATATATATATAGAGAGAGAGAGAGAGAGAGAGAGAGAGGGAGAGGGGGGGAGGGGGGGCAGGAGCTATTATCCGTGCTATCAAATTACACCTGATAAGTGGAAGGTCCAGTGGTGCCAATCTGTGGCCAGAGAAGTGACTTCATACACTGGTGTGACTATACTAGACATTATTTTTTTTTTTTGCTGTTATTGTTGTTGTTGTGGTTGTTGTTGTTGTTATTGTGGTTGTTGTAGTAGTAGTAGTAGTTGTTGTTGTTGTTGTGGTTGTTGTTGTGGTTGTTGTTGCTGTTTTTGAAGTAGTTGTTTTTGTTGTTGTTGTTGTTGTTGTTGCTGTTTTTGTTGTGGTTGTTGTTGTTGCTGTTTTTGAAGTAGTTGTTTTTGTTGTTGTTGTTGCTGTTTTTGTTGTGGTTGTTGTTGTTGCTGTTTTTGAAGTAGTTGTTTTTGTTGTTGTTGTTGTTGCTGTTTTTGTTGTGGTTGTTGTACAGTAGTTGTTTTTGTTGTGGTTGTTGTTGTTGTTCTGTTTTTGAAGTAGTTGTTTTTGTTGTGGTTGTTGTACAGTAGTTGTTGTTGTTGTTGTGGTTGTTGTACAGCAGTTGTTGTTGTTGTTGTGGTTGTTGTACAGCAGTTGTTGTTGTTGTTGTGGTTGTTGTACAGTAGTTGTTGTTGTTGTGGTTGTTGTACAGCAGTTGTTTTTGTTGTGGTTGTTGTTGTTGTGGTTGTTGTACAGCAGTTGTTGTTGTTGTGGTTGTTGTACAACAGTTGTTGTTGTTGTTGTGGTTGTTGTACAACAGTTGTTGTTGTTGTTGTGGTTGTTGTACAGTAGTTGTTTTTGTTGTGGTTGTTGTACAGCAGTTGTTGTTGTTGTTGTTGTTGTTGTGGTTGTTGTACAGCAGTTGTTGTTGTTGTTGTGGTTGTTGTACAGTAGTTGTTGTTGTTGTTGTTGTGGTTGTTGTACAGCAGTTGTTGTTGTTGTTGTGGTTGTTGTACAGCAGTTGTTGTTGTTGTTGTGGTTGTTGTACAGCAGTTGTTGTTGTTGTTGTGGTTGTTGTACAGTAGTTGTTGTTGTTGTGGTTGTTGTACAGTAGTTGTTGTTGTTGTTGTGGTTGTTGTACAGCAGTTGTTTTTGTTGTGGTTGTTGTACAGCAGTTGTTGTTGTTGTTGTGGTTGTTGTACAGTAGTTGTTTTGTTGTGGTTGTTGTACAGCAGTAGTTTTGTTGTTGTTGTGGTTGTTGTACAGCAGTTGTTGTTGTTGTTGTGGTTGTTGTACAGCAGACATGTCAGATGTTGTTTGTTGTTGTACAGTAGTTGTTGTTGTTGTTGTGGTTGTTGTACAGCAGTTGTTGTTGTTGTTGTGGTTGTTGTACAGCAGTTGTTTTTGTTGTGGTTGTTGTACAGCAGTTGTTGTTGTTGTTGTGGTTGTTGTACAGTAGTTGTTTTTGTTGTGGTTGTTGTACAGCAGTAGTTTGTTGTTGTTGTGGTTGTTGTACAGCAGTTGTTGTTGTTGTTGTGGTTGTTGTACAGCAGGGTTGTTGTACAGCAGTAGTTGTTGTTGTTGTGGTTGTTGTACAGCAGTAGTTGTTGTTGTTGTGGTTGTTGTACAGCAGTAGTTGTTGTTGTTGTGGTTGTTGTACAGCAGTAGTTGTTGTTGTTGTGGTTGTTGTACAGCAGTTGTTGTTGTGGTTGTTGTACAGCAGTTGTTGTTGTTGTTGTGGTTGTTGTACAGCAGTTGTTGTTGTGGTTGTTGTACAGCAGTTGTTGTTGTTGTTGTGGTTGTTGTACAGCAGTTGTTGTTGTTGTTGTGGTTGTTGTACAGCAGTTGTTGTTGTTGTTGTGGTTGTTGTACAGCAGTTGTTGTTGTTGTTGTTGTGGTTGTTGTACAGTAGTTGTTTTTGTTGTGGTTGTTGTACAGCAGTTGTTGTTGTTGTTGTTGTGGTTGTTGTACAGCAGTTGTTGTTGTTGTTGTGGTTGTTGTACAGCAGTTGTTGTTGTTGTTGTTGTGGTTGTTGTACAGCAGTTGTTGTTGTTGTTGTTTTTGTTGTGGTTGTTGTACAGCAGTAGTTGTTGTTGTTGTTGTGGTTGTTGTACAGCAGTTGTTGTTGTTGTTGTGGTTGTTGTACAGCAGTTGTTGTTGTTGTTGTTGTTGTTGTGGTTGTTGTACAGTAGTTGTTTTTGTTGTGGTTGTTGTACAGCAGTAGTTGTTGTTGTTGTTGTGGTTGTTGTACAGCAGTTGTTGTTGTTGTTGTGGTTGTTGTACAGCAGTAGTTGTTGTTGTTGTTGTGGTTGTTGTACAGTAGTTGTTGTTGTTGTGGTTGTTGTACAGCAGTTGTTGTTGTTGTTGTTGTTGTTGTGGTTGTTGTACAGCAGTTGTTGTTGTTGTTGTTGTTGTTGTGGTTGTTGTACAGTAGTTGTTTTTGTTGTGGTTGTTGTACAGCAGTAGTTGTTGTTGTTGTTGTGGTTGTTGTACAGCAGTTGTTGTTGTTGTTGTGGTTGTTGTACAGCAGTAGTTGTTGTTGTTGTTGTGGTTGTTGTACAGTAGTTGTTGTTGTTGTGGTTGTTGTACAGCAGTTGTTGTTGTTGTTGTTGTTGTTGTGGTTGTTGTACAGCAGTTGTTGTTGTTGTTGTTGTTGTGGTTGTTGTACAGTAGTTGTTTTTGTTGTGGTTGTTGTACAGCAGTTGTTGTTGTTGTTGTTGTTGTTGTGGTTGTTGTACAGCAGTTGTTGTTGTTGTTGTTGTTGTTGTTGTGGTTGTTGTACAGCAGTTGTTGTTGTGGTTGTTGTACAGCAGTTGTTGTTGTTGTTGTGGTTGTTGTACAGTAGTTGTTGTTGTTGTTGTGGTTGTTGTACAGCAGTTGTTGTTGTTGTTGTTGTTGTTGTTGTGGTTGTTGTACAGCAGTTGTTGTTGTTGTTGTTGTTGTTGTTGTGGTTGTTGTACAGTAGTTGTTTTTGTTGTGGTTGTTGTACAGCAGTTGTTGTTGTTGTTGTTGTTGTTGTGGTTGTTGTACAGCAGTTGTTGTTGTTGTTGTTGTTGTTGTACAGCAGTTGTTGTTGTTGTTGTTGTGGTTGTTGTACAGTAGTTGTTGTTGTTGTGGTTGTTGTACAGCAGTTGTTGTTGTTGTTGTTGTGGTTGTTGTACAGCAGTTGTTGTTGTTGTTGTTGTTGTGGTTGTTGTACAGCAGTTGTTGTTGTTGTTGTTGTTGTTGTGGTTGTTGTACAGCAGTTGTTGTTGTTGTTGTTGTTGTTGTGGTTGTTGTACAATAGTTGTTTTTGTTGTGGTTGTTGTACAGCAGTTGTTGTTGTTGTTGTTGTTGTTGTGGTTGTTGTACAGCAGTTGTTGTTGTTGTTGTTGTGGTTGTTGTACAGTAGTTGTTGTTGTTGTGGTTGTTGTACAGCAGTTGTTGTTGTTGTTGTTGTGGTTGTTGTACAGTAGTTGTTGTTGTTGTTGTTGTGGTTGTTGTACAGCAGTTGTTGTTGTTGTTGTTGTGGTTGTTGTACAGCAGTTGTTGTTGTTGTTGTTGTGGTTGTTGTACAGTAGTTGTTGTTGTTGTGGTTGTTGTACAGCAGTTGTTGTTGTTGTTGTTGTTGTTGTGGTTGTTGTACAGTAGTTGTTGTTGTTGTGGTTGTTGTACAGCAGTTGTTGTTGTTGTTGTGGTTGTTGTACAGCAGTTGTTGTTGTTGTTGTTGTTGTGGTTGTTGTACAGCAGTTGTTGTTGTTGTGGTTGTTGTACAGTAGTTGTTTTTGTTGTGGTTGTTGTACAGCAGTTGTTGTTGTTGTTGTTGTTGTTGTGGTTGTTGTACAGCAGTTGTTGTTGTTGTTGTTGTTGTTGTGGTTGTTGTACAGCAGTTGTTGTTGTTGTTGTTGTTGTTGTGGTTGTTGTACAGTAGTTGTTTTTGTTGTGGTTGTTGTACAGCAGTTGTTGTTGTTGTTGTTGTTGTTGTGGTTGTTGTACAGCAGTTGTTGTTGTTGTTGTTGTGGTTGTTGTACAGTAGTTGTTTTTGTTGTGGTTGTTGTACAGCAGTTGTTGTTGTTGTTGTTGTTGTTGTGGTTGTTGTACAGTAGTTGTTTTTGTTGTGGTTGTTGTACAGCAGTTGTTGTTGTTGTTGTTGTTGTTGTGGTTGTTGTACAGTAGTTGTTTTTGTTGTGGTTGTTGTACAGCAGTTGTTGTTGTTGTGGTTGGTGTACAGCAGTTGTTTTTGTAGTAGTTGTTATTGTTATTGTTGTTGTTGTAGTAGTTGTTGTTGTTATTGTGATTGTTTTAGTTGTTGTTGTTGTTGTTGTTCCGTGAGAGCCATAGATAGCACTACTGTCAAGATAACTCAAGACCCACTGGCCATAAATTACCCACATAACTCCTACCACATTACCTACACTTATTGCTGCTCAGTGAGAGTGAGTGAGTGAGTGAGTGAGTGACTGACTGACTGACTGAGTGTACTTACTCTAGTTCTTACTCTAGTTGTATTGCGGGAGTGAGCATGCTCGTTATTTCCCGCCTCCTATATGTGTAGGTGTTATATGTATCGTTGGAATGGCTGTGGATGTGTGTGTAGTCTGTATTTTTAGCCAATTGGCGACATCGGAAACGAAGGCTTAGGGTGGATCTGTATGGTACCATTCTCACTATAGACGGTACCGTCTCGCCCGAAGGCTTACGTAGCCATCAGCATAGGTGAACCATATGATACCCATCTCGCCTTGTACCATTTTTGCCAACCCCAGATGGGACGTAACGTCATCCAATTATTCCAGGTACCTATTTACAGCTAGGTGAACTGAGGCTAACACATGAAAGGAGACAAGCCCAATTTGTCTCCGCCCGGCCGGGGATTGAACCCCCGACCCCTCGTGTGTGAGACGAGAGCTCTACCTACTAGGCTACGGGCTGTGTGTGTGTGTGTGTGTGTGTGTGTGTGTGTGTGTGTGTGTGAGAGAGTGAGTGAGTGAGAGAGCGTGAAAGAGTGTGTGTGTGTGTGTGTGTGAGTGACAGAGAGAGATGGAGAGGGAGAAAGAATGTGTGTGTGTGTGTGTGTGTGTGTGTGTGTGTGTGAGAGAGAGAGAGAGTGTGAGTGAGTGAGCTGTGCATTACACGAGAAGTGGCAACTTTATAGGGCGGGGGGGGGAGGGGGGGGGAGGCCTACTTACAGATAATAGAAGAGAACGCACATAAAAAACACACCCTAATAATCCTTGCCTATGATGATGATGATGATGTTTAAATTAAATCGTAGTGTTTTATTAAGGGGAGGTATTTAGTTTGTTCCCTAGACCTACATCAAGCTTAAAATTACACCCCCTTGAGTCCCTTTCAAGATATATTTGTACATTTTTCGGTAGAAAAATGTCCTGGCCGAAGGGCGGTTCCTCTTAAATTACAGGCTCGCTATCGCTCGCCAGGATACAATTGACACCTGAATGGCACAAAAAGTCTCAATATGGGGTGAAAGTTCTTAAAATCGCTAAACTAATGGGGCAAACGTTTTATAATATCAAAAGCAATGGGGCTAAACATGAGGGAGAAAGGGGTCAAGAACAAAATCCCTTAAGTGGAGATCTCCCCTTAAGCCACTGCCCAGATGAATAACAAAGATTAACCCCTTAAATGACCACACTACCGCACCTAATACTGCCCCCATGGCTTATTGTGTGTAACAGTGAATCAAGGGGAGGACTGAAAATAAATGACCTACAGCGTGATCCCTGAGACGCCCGACATGGCCAACACACACACACACACAGGGGGAGGGAGGGAGAGTATGTGTGTGTATGTGTGTGTGTTTGATTGTGTGAGGGTGAGAGTGTGTTTGGCGTGTGTAATAGTTGGAGAGAGAGAGAGAGAGAGAGAGAGAGAGAGAGAGAGAGAGAGAGAGAGAGAGAGAGAGAGAGAGAGAGAGAGTCACAGGTGCTAGAGGTGTGAATAAGTGACGGAACAGGAGAATGGTGTCCACAGGGATTCCAACACCATTAATTAGAGAGAGAGAGAGAGAGTGAGTGAGGGTGTGTGGTGTGTCAAGAGGAAGACAGGTGGTAATAAAGGATTAAGCCGGATCCAACACCATTAATTAGAGAGAGAGAGAGAGTGTGTGAGGGTGTGTGGTGTGTTAAGAGGACAGGTGGTAATAAAGGATTAAGCCGGATCCAACACCATTAATTAGAGAGAGAGAGAGTGTGTGTGAGGGTGTGTGGTGTGTTAAGAGGACAGGTGGTAATAAAGGATTAAGCCGGATCCAACACCATTAATTAGAGAGAGAGAGAGTGTGTGTGAGGGTGTGTGGTGTGTCAAGAGGAAGACAGGTGGTAATAAAGGGTTAAGCCGGATCCAACACCATTAATTAGAGAGAGCGAGAGTGTGTGTGAGGGTGTGTGGTGTGTTAAGAGGACAGGTGGTAATAAAGGATTAAGCCGGATCCAACAACATTCATTAGCGGCCCTCTTGACGTCTGCACCGGAAACAATAACAACATATTTAAGGAGAAGGCATAAATAACTTGACAGATTGGAAGGCTCAAGGATTTGGAATACCTGTGGACACCATTCTGTCATTCATTCACCTCTCTCTCTCTCTCTCTCTCTCCTCTCTCTCTCTCTCTCTCTCTCACTATTACACACTCCAAACACTCTCACTCACACAATCAAACACACACACGCTCACACACACTCAAAACGGACCCACCCACCCACTCTCTCTCTCGCTCTCTCTCTCTAATAAATGGTGTTGGAAGGCCTGTGGACATCTTGATCCTCTCCCCTGTGACTTACTTCTAAGACACACCACACACTCACTCTAACTCGCACTCAAACACACACACATACACACACCCTCTCTCTCTCACACACACACACACACACACACACAAACACACACACTATCACATTCAAAACATACTCCCTCTCACCCACTCAAAACACACCACTGACACTCTTGCACTGTTCACTTAACCCCCCCACCCCCTAATCTAAATTACCACTAATTTAATCTAACGTATCCTATAATAACCCAATATAAAACCCAACCCAATAATATAACCTAATGCCAACTAACCTAACCTAAGCATTAACCTACCCTAAACACACATTTAGTGAACAGCTCAACAAACGCACAGACATGCTGAAAGTACCGAATGCAAAAGCTAATCAGGCATGTTCTGTACAATGATTTGGGAAATGTATCCCTCCCCCAAAAAAAATAAAAATAAAATAATAATAATAATAATAATAATAATAATAATAATAAAATAAAAATAATAATAGTTATAATAAATTAATAAATATATATTTAAATATTCCTGAGGAAAACTTTTGTACAAGTATGCAATTAAGCTTGAAGCCCAGCCAAACTGTTTCTTAAGGGGAGGTATTTAGTTTGTTCCCTAGACCTCCAGCAAGCTTAAAATTACGCCCCCTCGAGTCCCTTTCAAGATTAATTTGTACATTTTTCGGTAGAAAAATTTCCCGGCCAAAGGCCGTTTCCTCTTAAGTTACAGGCTCGCTATCGCTCGCCAGGATAAAATAGACACCTGAATGGCACGAAAGGTCTTAAAATGGGGTGAAAGTTCTTAAAATCGCCAAACTAACGGGCAAACATCTTAAAATCTCAAAAACAATGGGGCTAGACATGAGAGAGAAAGGTGTCAAGAAAAAAGTCCCTCAAGTGGAAATCTCCCCTTAACACAGCATATACTGCCTCACTAACAGCTACACGAGGACATAGGTCCCGGGTTCAAATCCCGATATGTCAATGGGAAGATATTATTGGGATTGAATTTGTGCTGTACC
>JBAKBP010040057.1:5000-14109 GCA_037953745.1 Lithodes maja | reverse complement strand
TGTTTCTAAAGCTTGATAGAGGTCTAGGGAGTAAACTATAACAAATATATATACCGGTAATAATAATAAATATATACATACATATATATACCGGTAATAATAATAAATATATACATACATATAATATATACCGGTAATAATAATAAATATATACATACATATATATACCGGTAATAATAATAAATATATACATACATATAATATATACCGGTAATAATAATAAATATATACATACATATATATACCGGTAATAATAATAAATATATACATACATATATTAACGTCCCCTTAAGTGTCCGGGTTGTTTTGGCATGGATATTTTGGTTCCGTATATTGTTAGTAATACTATTCTTTGTCATAATTATGTTGTCAAGAATAATAACGTATATGCTAACAGAGTGTTGAGTATAACCTGACTAGTTTGGAAAATGTACTCTGTATTGTATTGATAATATTAAGTAAATACACACACACACACATATATTGTATATTCTCTCTCTCTTTCTCTCTAAAATTGAATTCCAATATCCTTGAAAAGTTCATGAGTGCAAATTTGCTTTGTTTGGTTAGCTGCATATGAGTGTGTGTGATCGTGTGTGTATGTATGTATGTGTCAATGTGTGTGTGTGTGCGCATTTATCTTTCTGTGTTTCCGTGTATGTACTTTTACAGATGCTCGTGGTGACCCGTTTGCTTTTCTTATATTATTATAATCCATTTTGAAACTATGAATATTTTTAGTAACACGACTTTCTTTCAGGCAATGGATTCCATTTTTCTATTGCCCTGCTTGGGAGAGAATATGTACTTATGTTTTTCTTTGTCATCTTCTTTAACAGTTTGAAACAGTTTTATTTTTGTTCATGAAACGAACGTAATGAAATCTTCCTTGTCCATCCATTCCTGGCCTCTAATACATCTTTACATCATGGTCTTGTTTCCACGTATTCTTCTCTCCTCCAATGTAGTCAGGTCTAGTTTGTTAAGTCGCTCTTCATACCTCAGCTCTCTCAGTCCAGGTATCCATCTTGTCGCAGTTTGAACTTTCTCTAATATTCCGATCTGGGTCTTAAGAAAAGGACTCCAAACCACTGCACCATGCGCTATTCTCCTATGATAATTATCAGCAACTTTAATAATTCTTTGAAGATTCAATAATGTTCATCGATGTTCTCATTATAGGCAGAATTGTTCCAAACATTTATTTTAGGATCCATGTACACATTAATGACAACAGTGATATATCCACAACAACTAGGTCACTCACCGCACTCACTGCACAGTATTTCTTCGTACTTCTTTGGTTTGTAAATCCTTCCTTGTCATCACCACCATCCGCTATTCTAACTCTATTACATCCGTTCACCACATCTCTTATCCAAGCATCCCTGGGCTTCAATGTGTAATTTGTTCACTCAACTGTGTTTAAGTTAAGCAAACAACATTATTTTGTCATTATTACTAACAAATCCTTCAACTCTAATGGTTTGGGGCGGGTGCCCAACCCCGAAAGGAGTTGAAATAGGGGAGCTATCCCCCCGCCAAAGGCGGCTTTCTAGGGCCTTTCCTAGCTGATGCTGAGAGGATTGGGTTATAGTCATGTGGTGATGGGCTGGTCTATCCGAGTGAGAACTGAGCGATCTCTGCCATACCCATAGCTTACTCTGACTGTTCCTTTTACTTATATATCTTCAAGATCTCGAGTGGCGGCGTCTTTTCCGTGGATTGACATCCCTACTGCCAACCTAGAAGTTGGCAGATTGGGAGCCAAAGTGTCACATTTTTCCCTTGCCCCTCAACTTTCCCTTCATGATTGCTGAGGGGTACAGGGCCTTGGGTGGGGCTTTGGTTTCCTGTGCGTTTCCGCACCCTCCTCAGCTCCCTGCCTTGGAGTGGCTTCGGTCACCCGGGCTTTGTTAGTGGTAGGCAGGGAGGATTTTGTGGGGGCGCTCGTTTATGGCCATGGCCTTGCTCGAGACCTTGGGGCTGTTCGGCCAGACAGCCTGGGGAACAACAACAACAACAACAACAACTCTAATGGTTTGGATATTATTCCTTCTGCACTCGTATAGATAACCTGTTATGTTAATGCTTTAGACTGTCGTTAGTGCTTAGACAATTATTTTGTTCTCCTATGTGCTTCACGTAAACTTGTATACTTTGTGTTGACCGATTTGCTTTATATACCAGTTCCTCACTCGAATCCCTATTCATCTGTTGAAAAATGCTCCTCTTCTTCTTTTATTCTTTCATTGTTCATTTTTTTTTTATCTGTTTCTCTTTTATGATCACTCGATCGTCTTTAGTCATGCCTCTCTTCACCTTGATGCGGATAAATTCTTCACCATCCTTCAGCACTGCAGCATTTCTCAAAACATTATCAACTGCCTGGCTGGTAGTCAATGTTATTTTTAACCCTTGTCTAGCGGCGCCGGACTTAAGTCGGTCTAGAGAACCATGGACTATGTGGCGGGGCCCGACTTAAGGCGGTGTGCAATTCTGAGCAATATTTGGCTCTGAGAGAGAGACGAGCGGTGGGAGGAGCGTAGGTCGGCTCTGACCGTTCGGCACGGCTCCCGCGCCAGTACTGGGCCCAGCTCCACACACACCCACACTCACTGCCTCGCTACACAGGGAATTATGTAAGGAAATTACCTTATTTTAGTTTTTTTTACTTCGTCTTGCACGATCGTTGCAAGAGAACGCGTGGTCGTAGAAGGATGGTTCTGGTGTCATTGGAAAGCTCAATTATCACGCTTCCAGGGATACAAAATTGTATTACGCTCTGCCTCTTGTTTATGAATGTAAAAGAGAACGGAAACAAGGTCGTTTAGGGTAAAACTACCCGCTTGGCGGGTAGTAGAAGTTACTGACGGGCCCGCTCGTAAGGCGTTAAAGGTCGTGTTATCCTTTTCATATTTTCTTATTATGCTGAAGTGAACTACAATATTGTCAGCAGACTCGATCATTTATCTTGTATGTGTGTGTGTGTGTGTGTGTGGTATATTTGTAAGTTTCGTGGCTGGTGTGGATTTGGTTGTATGAAAGTGTTTATGTGTTGTGGCTTTGTGTGTGTGTGTGTGTGTATTTACAATATATTTATAAGTTTCTTGGTTGGGTGTTCGTTAGGTTGCATGTGTGCGTCTGTGTGTTTATGTGCTTGATATTTACGTTACATGTGTATATACAGTATACATATGAATGTAAGTATATATGCTTGTACATTCCACCCTTTACAGAAACACAAGCAATACAATTCCCACC
The DNA here is from genome assembly GCA_037953745.1 of Lithodes maja. NCBI lineage: Eukaryota > Metazoa > Arthropoda > Malacostraca > Decapoda > Lithodidae > Lithodes > Lithodes maja. The sequence goes on along the minus strand of JBAKBP010040057.1, from coordinate 10,845 downwards.
CCTCGTGTTACAATTGTCCAAACATAGCCGCCAACACCATCTGTCAGGGATTGGGGAGAATTTTACGGATGAAAATTATGCCTCAATTTTTTTTTTTATGAGTTAAATCAAGGAAGTAAGCACATTAATTTTCGCCGCACCTGAAAACAGGAAGGAAATTATAACGAAAAATGAAAGTGTATGTGTGTGTGTGTGTGTATGGTGTGTGTGTGTGTGTGTGTGTCTGTAAATGTGTGTGTGTGTGTGTGTGTGTGTGTGTGTGTGTGTGTGTGTGTGTGTGTGTGTGTGTGGTGGCTAATTGTGCGGTTGAGTTAATTTAGTTTTTTAATACATCTGAGGTTTTAAAGTGAATTTAGTGTTAATTTCTTGTTAATTATTTAAATTACAATACATTTACGAGTGCGTTCGAGCGGCCTCCAAGGTTTTGGCTGTATTGACCTCGGTATTCTTTTCTCGCTCATGGGTGCGAAGGTAGTTGTAATTTTGTTTGTTTTTCTTATAAGTGCGTCATTTTAACATCTGTCTTGTACGTACAGTGTGATTTTAATTTTTCTTAACATATTTTATGAATTTCTAACGAGTTTATCATTTCCATCTTAATTGTTTTTCTTTCGCTCGACAGTAGGCCTATGTTGTTTCTTCTGTTAACACATTGCCGATACTATTTGCTTTAATTGAGTGCGAGTTTGTAAAAAAATCATTTTCGGGGTTTAATTAACATATTTTTGTCCAAATTGTGGACTCTACCGAAATACACTCGTTCATGATTTGTTTTCGAGTTTCTTTTGATTTGAATTATGGAAGTTTGATTGGTTGATATTTTCTTAATGTAATCTAGTTTTGAAATCATTCAAATTAATGTTTTGTTTTCGTTCGGTTTTATTCTGAAGTTGTTTTTTTCTTAGTAGCCTATATGATTTCCTAACATTTGTTGTTGTCCATTTAAGTGTATTCGTTTCTGCCTTCTGGCTACAGTCAAGCGCTGTATATTTCGGTAGTTTTTCGTTCGCTAATTTGGCACTATTTTTTTTTTAGGGGTCTTTTCTAAGTTACTTTTTATTTGTTTTTGCCCAGTGAGTCTATATATTTGTTATATTTGCCTGAAACATTTAATAGTTTGGCTAATATGAATGTTGGATTTCCCAGTTGTGGCAGTATTATCATTGAAAAGGAAATGCTCTTGGAAAATATTTTGTTTGAGAGAGAGCTTTTGGAAACTGAAGACAATTATCAGAGTATATTGATTTTTGTTTTCGTGGTCTTCGAGGAGAACGGCCATATGGAGAAAGACAATATTAGTATATTCTGTTATGAGTTTATGATAAATGCTAGGAGTTAATTTATTAATATATATACGGTCTATGGTCTTTAATATGACTTCTGTGTAATTTTATGTGGAGATACATTTTCTTTGTGAATTAAGTTTGTACATGTATGATTTATTAATATCTGTATGTTGTAAGGTATTATATATAACTCGACATGATTTTATTTTAAGAGAAAATTTCTTGGAGGGGTTCGAGTGTGAATCCATAGGATTTTCTTGGGGTTTATGGAATTTATTTTAGAATTGATTTGCACTACCTTGTAATAATTTTATTGTGTATTTGTATTATAAACTTGGATGGTACTCATATTACATACCACGGGATGTGGATTATTGTGTTAAATATTGATGTGTCTATTCCTTTATGAATTTTATTTTGAGCAATGAATTCTTTTTCAGAATAGGAAGGTACTCATATTACATACCACATGATGTGGATGACTGTGTTACATATTGATGTGTCTATTTCCTTGAGTTTACATTGATTTTTTTTGGAGGGTTTGTGTTTTTGTTTATATATAAACTAGATAGTATTAAGACACATATCACGGGTTTGTGGAGTTGTGTTTATTGCTATTTGGTGGGTTTTCCTATGGGTAGGAATATTATTTTATTTTATTTTACTACAATTGTATTTGTATAATTTTTACCTAGGATTTTTTTTTGCAGCTGTATATTTTATTTTTTCTTCTTATTTTATATCAATATTACTTTGCTTTGGTATTTGTATTTATTCCAAACTTCATTGCATATTGGGTTTATGTTGTTTTTGGGTTTCTTATTGAAATTTGTTTGAAAATAATACCTATAGTATTTTACTTTGTACAATTTTTGTTTTTTGTTCATTGTCTTTGCATTTGTGTTTGCTTTGTTCAATTTGTAATCCATTCTTTATAATTTTACTATAACTTTTTATTTTATTAACAAAATACTTAGAAAATTTCCATTCCACTTTCGATTTCTGTCATCAACTTGAAATTTATTTACTTACAGTAGGTGACTGTTCATCTTTTATTTTCATTGTAGCTTCATGTACTTACGCCTGCCTCGCTATTAGGCCTACCTTTGTATTCTGTAGTCACCCAGACATTGTTCATTTGCCAATAATGAATCGTGTTGCAGGGGGCTACGAGGGGACCATAGGAGAGCCGAGAGGTAATGTGCGAGGGATGGAGTTAGTTAGATTCAAACCTTACTCATTTTAACTGTAATTTGCTTAACTCTCATTATCATTTTAAGTGCTACCTTGCTGTGGGAAGCAAGAATTTTAGTGGGGGCGTATTACATCTCAAGATTATACTATTTATTATGAAATCATTATAAACATCTATCATATAATTTTAAGGTGTTTTAGTTACACTATCTAGATTTATATGGGGGACTGTACATTACAGAGGTCAGAAGATCATTCACCCCTGTGATGTATTGTCTGGTCAGATCCTGTCACACACATTCTGCTGAAATGACACTCCCTGTACTTTCTCCAACGCCATATTGTAACCACGGGTAGCCATCTTGTAACCGGGAGGTGAATTATAGGTGTGGCTTGGAGGTGGTGAGAAGCTGGGAGATAGGGAGAGCAGGCAGATATAATCGAACATCCAGGGTGATAACATATACCCAGAGATACCCTCTTGAGTTAGGGTTTACTCTTATATTACTCTATAGTACTTCTGTATATCTTTCAGATTGTTACTTAAATATATATCAAAGTGGTTTTGGACCAGAGATCTTTATTTATATTCCCTTTACCTATATCTATCAATATATAATATATATATATGGTAATCGGTGGTGTCAGCTTTTATACCTATCTATTAAATCAATCAATCTACAAGCAAAGAACTCAGCCTCTACACTACAACTTCTACAATCATCATACAACCTACAGTAACCTACTGCTCATAGGAGACACCTTAAGTCTACCTACATCGAGTAAGAGGTTAACCCTTATCATAAATATAGGATCGTAACTCAAAACGTCCTAATACTCCTGTCTGGAGTTAACCCTATGAATACATTTGACTACTCCTAATAGTCTTATGTAACATGTGTGTGTGTGTCTGTGAATGTGTGTGTGTGTGGTGGCATCATAATATAATGGTAATCAAGGGAGCTACCCAACCACCCTTTGTTGTGAGGAAGGTGCATGTGGACTGGCTGTTGGAATGGCTACGGCTGTCAATGTACAGTAGTCTTTAATCAATATAATCAGCTCACAAAGGCTGATCAGGTTTTAGCATTTACTGTACGTATGTACATGCGGCATTGGTCTACCACATTGCTCATGTCCGCCATTGCAGCTTGTCGTATAGACAACCAGGCTCGCAGGTCAACAAACCCACTATACACTGAGTGGTTGGCGATTTCTAAGCCTGGGAATATTGTGTATTAACAAGCACTGAACTACAATAAGGGCTACAATAATACAATAAGGGCTATAATTTATTAACCCGGGAAAGACGCCAAGACTCTTAAGAGGTTTTGGCAGTGAAAGGCTACAGGACTCTTAAGATCCAAGTCCTAAACAAAAAACACTTTTAAAAGACCCCAGTAGCACTCAAAACAAAGGAATATATGATTAAGTGAGATAATTACCCTCTATACCTCCTATCATTCCCCCACATGTGTCAAACCCCCTCCTCCCCCCCATTCAATTATCACCTATTTCTCCTCTTATTCCCTTGCTTATCGGTTTATTTATTGCGCCAATATCTCCAACCCGGTTCCAAGGTTGTCTACTGCGCATATAGAGAGCGTGTGAAGAGAAAGAAAGTGAGAGAGATTTCAGTCTGCCTTCAGGCCCCGAAGAGAGAGGATATACGTCTCGTTCGTCTCTCACCTCATGATTGGAGGGTCGGCAATAATTTGTCTTTTTCACACCCCAAATTCTATTCCCAGTTGTTTTATTGCTGTTACATGTTAATATCTTTATATTAATCGTAAAATATGCACATATGAATAAGTAATAACGATATTTATGGTAAAATTGACGATTTAGGTGGGAATGAACCAAAATATCCTCGCTTGGCGGGAAGGTTTGAACTACAAATAGCACGCCGCTCTCGGGTTAAATGAAACAAATGCAAAGGATTTGTTTACAATAGGTGGGGTGATCGTCACTACTGTCCAAACAAAGTGAGTTTTGACAAACATACGTTTATCAGTCAGAAATACAGCACATTATCATGCAAAACAACTATGGGGCAGTTTACCAAGCACTTAACTACAGTTCATGCAAAACAAATGAGAGGATGAGCAATGGAATACTATAATTATGGTCAAATTATTCAGGCGGCGAGACGGAATGTATAGTACTGTCGCTTCAGTAGCCGGCTGCGGCGAGAGAGAGAGAGAGAGAGAGAGAGAGAGAGAGAGAGAGAGAGAGAGAGAGAGAGAGAGAGAGAGAGAGAGAGAGAGAGAGAGAGGTGTACACATGGTTTTTGATGTGATGCAAGCTGCTCTTGGTTGTGTACTATTGAATAGCATGTATATAATGCAAAACTATGTATTAAGAAGCTTATAAATAGTAATGTACAATATATCATGACAAGATATATGAAGACTACTTGGAGTTGTTAATAAGATTATCAATGGCAGGGTAATGACGACTTATCCCAGCTTTATAATAAGTTGGTGTAAAGGATGGTGATCGGTGGAGAAGGATAATCCAATCCCTCGACCATTACATATTTAAATCACTGTAAGTTTTCTGTTCTTCGACTTGATAACTGTGTCCATGTAACGAAATAAATAAGGGACTGGAGTTCTCGAAGATGGGCTCTAGTCCTGACGCTATTCTTGACTTACAATGTGCTGGCTTTTTAATCAAGAAGAGTTGATAACCTCTGAAGTCCTATTTTAACGAACTAACCAACTTAACTCTCCCAGACATATATGACGCGATCGCGTCATATGGCAGAGTGAACCAAAAACACATATGACGCGATCGCGTCATATGGACTTATTATATTGCTAGAAAATAAGTTTATGACGCAATTGAGCCGGTTTTTTGGCTGGTAAGTCCGATAAGTTAGATGTACATGTGGAAAAATCTAGCAACCCCCTAGCGTCCCTGTGAGGGCCCCGCGGTGGTAGAGAGAGTCAGTTTCTTCCCATCAGTCAGCCTAGTAGGTGGGTGTGTGTGGCCCTTTAAACCAAGGGGCCTCCATTTTGCCCAGCCTGGCTGATATTACCGCCCTAATATAACCCAAACGAAGTGCTATATCGTTGGGTTATCGATGGATTATTGTGTTATTCTTGTTTAGGGTATAAAAACCATGTTAGTGAAGTGTTTTGCTAGTCTGGTGTACGTGACCAAGGTGGGCTCCACGAGGGGCCATGGTTTCGCTTGTTTGTGGATCACTTTCATACCATATTGAGTCAATTATATTGCTATTTATCACTTGAAGTAGTGTATTTTACTTGTATAAGTGTTTATAGTGAAAACACTTTTATTACTGGTCGAGCATTCTCTGGTGTAGGCTACGTGACCAAGGTGGTGGAGGGAGGGGCCAT
>JBAKBP010040056.1:0-14109 GCA_037953745.1 Lithodes maja | reverse complement strand
ATAGCACTTACTGTAGTTAAGTGTTTGTTAAACCGTCTAGTATGACAATATTCTGTGTTTTTTACTCATAAGACTTGTGTTTGTCAACACTCTCTTTGTCTGGAAATGTCGATACCATCGCCACCTGTGTACTCATAAACCAACCTTCCTGTATTGTAATTAATTGATTATACTCTAGCCCTTGTGGATTATGCTGCATTTGACAGTTTATTCTGGCTTTTTAATTAGACGATTTTATGCAACTTAGGAAGGAGAAAGGGGCGAGGGAACGCAAAAGTGGTCCCCTACCCTAAGAATTAGAATGTTAAATATTGGTTGGGCTCTGTTTCGAGTCAGCCACCCCCAGCTATAGGGTATGTGCCTTAGTATATGCACAAATAAGAAGGATTTGTGGGAATAAAAAGGCGAAAAACTGTTTCAATTAACACTCCGACTTCCATACACCCTTCCCAATCTTAATAAAATTGCCTAATAATAGTCAGAAAACAGAAAATATATGTCATTGTATCTTGAAAAGTTAATAAATACACACACACACACACACACACAACTGAACCAAAATCAGTGGAGAAGGAGGAGGAGGTGACCTACTATGGGTTTCAGAGGCCGTGTTGCATCGTTTTTTCGGGAATACCTTATTAACAAACCGTTGGATCCGTATGATATTTTGCCACAACTTGTTTCACAACGTTCCCTAATTTCATTTTCGTCAATACAGTGCATTACCAAAAGTGGAGAATTAAGCCACTTGTCCCTTAGTTAGGAAGTTAAAGTCACACCTGAATGACTAGGAAACGGACAAGACTACCGTGACGTACTGTACCTGTGAAAACCACCAAACCATTATAGCTCTTCCATCAAACACGGTCGTTATCACCCACCACCCAACCCTACTATCGCCTTTACATTCCGGTTATCTGTCACTATCAAGTAATAATATAGAAAAACAATGTGTTTTATGGTCATCTACTGAATTATGCGGTAAAGTATTATCATACAAAAAACGGGGTTGATTTTTATGCAGCCAGGCCGAGCAGTGTACTGTAGATATCACGAGAACCAGAAATTCAGAAAATGTGCATTCAAGTAAACATAACCCTATTTTTCTAAAGGTATTCTATGCAAATGCTCGTAGCATACACAACTTATTTTCAGATCTAGAGGACATTTTGTTTGTAGAAAATTATGATGAAATCGGTATTACAGAATCTTAGTTAAATACGGAAGACAGAGACTTTTAGCAAAATATACCTCCCCGGTTTTACAATGTTTGAGAAAAGTCGAATCAATGAAAGTGGAGGAGGCGTTTTGTTTTTTATCAAAGAAAGTCTTAATCCTGTCTTAATGTCAAAACCTCAAATTGTTAATGTCTTGATATAGCTTAATGTTAATTGATATATCTTATGTACTCTGAAGAAATAATCAGGGAACAAGAATAACACTAGCTTTAATAGACAGACTCCCAGCTCAATCACTGCAAAGTGACCAAGAGATTTACAAACAAATGCAGAACTAAGTACCATTCAAGATACCGTAATTCTTGGCAATTTTAATTTACCTACTGTATAACTAAATGGGGCGATGCGATGCGCTTACTTCTCATTCTGGACATAACCTCTATGCCATCTTACTAGAATGTTCGCTTTTCAAATTGTTCAATTTCCGACCCATGGAAATAATGTGCTTGACCTTGTACTTGCAACGAACAAAGACTTGGTGGCAGGTTTGAATGTTGATGAAGAATTCAGTAACAGCAACCATCAAAAGATAATGTTCAGTATAAAGTTTAATATTAATGAATCAAATTACAGCAATGATAAAGTCCCAAATTAAAAAAATAAATAAATCCTAAACTTAGAGAAATACTTAAAGAAACTGATCAAAGCTTTTTGATTAACAATAATGACATAGGCCTACATATTGTATATAAATAATGGGAATTTCACTATCACCTACTTAAAATCAGTGCAAGCATTTCATACCATAAAAAAACGACATTTAGTACATAATGATAAGCCTAAATAGTGAAATAAAGAGATTGCAGGCTATTTGCTTCCAAAGAAAAATGCTTATGAAAGCTTAAAAACCTTGGAAAATAACAAAGAACAAGTAAAATGTATAGGTCTCTGATGTAAAGCCATCAAGTTAATTAAGCAAAGTAAAATGGCCCTGGACTTACATTGCGATTCAAAATAAAACAAACCCAAAATAATTCTATAGTTACATCAGAAAGAAGAAAGCAGATTTTTCAACTATGGATCGGTGTTAGACGAGAGCGGAGATTACATCAAAGACCAGATAAATAATACATTCAATGCCTTTTATGCATCAGTTTCTACAACAGACAACCTTAGTGATATCCCTACAGCATCGCCAGTTCAGATACACAATTCTGTTACTCTAACCAACATCAGAATCATAGATAGAGAAGCATTGCAATGTTTGGAGACACTTAAGTTAAATATATCACCTGGACCCAACTCAATTTCACCTAGAGCTCAAAAGGAAGCTAAATGTTAGCTCTCCAAACCACTGACATTGTTTATCAATATATCCTTGCAGCCCGGGACTATGCCTGATGCGTGGAAGCTCGCTAACGTAACACCAATATGTAAAAAAGGTAGCAAATCTGTTTTACCTAGTAACTATTATCCAATTGGCTTAACCTCAGTTTTCTGTATAATGCTAGAAACACTTACAAGAGACAGACTCGTAAATCACTTAAAATTAAAATACAATAAAGATAAAGATGCTCAACATGGTTTCAGTAACAAACATTCCTTCTTGACGAACCTCTGAGACTTCTTACATGATATCCTCAACCTATATGAGGAGCGTATAGCTGTAGATATTATATACCTTGATTTTCAAAATGCCTTTGACAAAGTATCTCTCACAAACGTTTATTGACAAAATTAAAAGTTCATGGAGTACAAGGCGGAGTGTTGAGATGGATAGAAAATTGGCTCAGTGAAAAAAAAAAAAAAAATGTTGTCATAAACCGTAAAGCATTGAAAAGAACCAATGTAACTAGCGGGGTATGCCTGGGATCGGTTCTAGGGCCAGTTCTATTCCTAGTTTACATAAACGACATAGATAAGGGCCTCACCTGTACAATCTGAAAGTTTGCAGACGATACAAAAATTGCAAATACCGTAATCTCAAGTGAACATGTAGAAGATATGCAAAATATCCTAGATAAGCTATCATGTTGGGATCAAAACTGTCAAATGAGTCTTAATGCGAATGAATGTAAAATACTTCTTATCAGTACCTGAAATGAGAAATCTATCCTATTCAATGAATGACACTAAGCTTAAGTGTGTAGACAGAGAAACATATCTGGGAGTAACAATATCGAATAACCTAAAACCCAGTCAACAAAGTACAGAAGTTGTTAAGAAGGTAAACATATCTGGGAGTAACAATATCGAATATCCTAAAACCCAGTCAACAATGTACAGAAGTTGTTAAGAAGGAATACAAAATAATTGGCTTTATTGACAGGTCATTTGACCATAATCCAAAGATGCAATCCTCACTATTTATAATTCCTCAGTCAGTTAAACATAAAGTTACCAATTGATATCTTGGCAAATAAAACAAACCATACAAGGAACGTCTTATAGAATTAAATATATTTCCTTAAACCAACCGCAGATTAAGAGGTGACCTAATTCAAATGTTTAGAATCATCAAAGGCATCAACAACATGAACTGTAATAATTACTTTACGATTGAGCAATCAAATAACACGCGGGGAAATGGTTGCAAAATCATTGGTAAATCTTTTAACTTCCATAAGTCTATGATTGTTTTCTTCAATCGAGTTGTGAATTTGTGGAATAGGCTTCTTCAAGATATTATAGACTGCAGCACCATTGATTCTTTTATACAACGCCGAGACAAGCATCTTGCCTTAAACCCCCGCGACGGACTGCATTTGTAAATGAATACCTTCTTTTCTCCTATTTCCTCAGATACATCGAGGATTGTTACATGTATAAATAAATAACTAAAATGTTACTCACTTTTCCCCAGATAACATGAAGGATCACTTACAGCTGTGTTATTTTATTAACTCAATTTGTCCCCTACTAACGTCTCCGAATCCTGCCAGGGACATTAGTCCTAGAGTAGTACTTTCTTTCCAGTTGTCCCTTACCTACTCTAAACCACTGTTGAACACTTTGAACACCAGTGATTTAGAGGGTAAGCAACCTCGAGGGTCACTATATCTGTTGTTGCTTGACTTCCTTTATATTACTCTTGATTCCTGTACACTCTCTTCTTCCATTCTCTCTCTTTCTTTTCCCTCTCTCTTTCCTCTTGTTTCTCCTCACTGTCTCCTAATTCTTTCATCGCCCTCCCTGTCTTCCTTCCTCGTTTGTTATTGCTCCCTCGTTTCACTATCTATTCTCCCCTTCTTCCTTTTATTTTTGTTATTTTTACTTCTCTTTCCTTCTCTTAATTCTTTCGTTCCCCTCCCTGTCCTTCTTCCTTGTCCACATTGCTCTTCCCATTCGATATTTACCTTCTACCCTCTCTCTCTCTATCGCCTCTTCCCTTTTCCCAATTCATCCATCCTTTATCATTCGTATTGCCCTCTTCTTTCATTAGTTATCGTTCTCCCACTATTCTTTTTTATTTTAACTTTTCTTAATTCCTCCCAATTCTCCCCCCCCCCTCCCCTTTCCATGTTTCCATGTTCCTCGTTATTTTTTCTTCAACTATTTCTTCCAATGCATCCATATCTCTTTATATTCTTGTATCGTTTACATTGTTATTTCAATTATCTTTTTTTTCTTCTCTTGTATGGTTATCTTCTTTCATGTTCTCCTATTTTTGCCATTCGCTTCCATCTCTTTGTTTGTCGATCACATTGTACTCTCCTTTCAATATCAACCCCCCTGCCCCCTCCCCCTGATTTTGTTTTTGTTTTCCTTTATTTTTACCTCTACCTTTCCCTTCTCCTAATTCTTCCATCCACCTACCACGGTTCCTCTTTCATATCCCTCTCCCCATTCGTTATACATCCTCTACCCTTTATCTTCAATATAACTTTTCCCCTCATTTAATTCTCGGTTCCTCCACTTCTTCATTCAAAATATCTTCCTTCCTCGATTATTTTCTCCAATGTTTTCCCTTTTCTCTTAACTCCTTCTGTACCGGCGACGTCTTATTAATTTGATTGCAGTTATATTTAGACGATTTTATGAAGCTTAGGAAGGATATATGGTAGCTAAAAGGATTAATTGAGATAGTATGTAGCCTTTTAATGGGTAGACGTCCTTCCTAAGCTGAAAAGAATCGTCTAATAATTGCCAGAATATAATGAAGAGTACATCAGCGGTACAGAAGGGGTTAATTCTCCCTTCCCCCTCCATGTCTCCTGCTTCCTCGTTCATATTGCTGTTGCCTTTCGTTATTAATCCTGGTTTTCAGTGACTTGTAAATGTATTCATACGACTGTCCGGGACGCTCATATTGCCTGTATGCCTCCCCTCTCTCTTGATACATGCACGATGTACTGTAAGTATACTGTATATATATATATATATATATATATAGAGAGAGAGAGAGAGAGAGAGAGAGGTGGGGGGGGGGGGGTTGAATAAATGTTCCCAATAATAATGAAACAATGGAGAGTATTCCATTGTTTCGTTTTCTTCGCGAGAACTTATTTACATATTCACCATGTGTATTTGTGATTACATCCCTATATACAGTATATATCTATTTACCTGAGTACCTTTTTAATTTAATGTCTACCGTCTTTCAATAATATCCCTGTCTTCATTTATGTGTACTTTCCCATCCTGTTTCTAAAGTGTCTCAAGGTATTTCGTATGCTTCCTTTGCCAGTCTGTGTCTAGGGAATCATGCTGTATTATTTGTCTATAATGCGAATGATTAGTGTGTGTGTGTGTGCGTGTTTTCTTTCATTGTATAATATGTGTAAGAAGGATACAAAAGGCAAAGCTACCTGTAGATAGAACAAATGACAGAGCCAAATTCAAGATACGTTAGAGTCAAATGTTTGGATATACGGAGTGTAAAGTAGTTTAAGTCGTAGAATGAGGAGAGGAAATAGAGGGCGAGAGTTATAGAGTTCACTCATTGCTTGGAAGATAGCACTGGTCCTCTCTACTTTATAATTATCAGAACTTCCACCAATTTTGTTAGCCCTTTCACAAGAATAAAAAGGAGAATAAAAACCCTCCTTTAACCCAGGAACTGCGATGGTCCTTCCGGAAGCCACGGTATTTATACATGAGATGACGGGGCTGGAAAGTGTCATGCCAAAACAGACCACAAGCCTTTTTCCATCAACCGAAGGACCAACAACATCAACCCATAGAATTGCGACCATAAGAGACCAGAAAAGGGACCGGAAGCAGTCTCCCCTGAAAAGCAGTAACCACCTACTTCAGTCGACCGTATCTCAGCCCTACAGAAAATGCACAGCTCCAGATAAGCTTATGATAGTATGCCTAGAAATCTGCAACAGTTTGTTGGTATTTACCCTCAGGCACCAGGTGAACAATGGCCGCCTGTACCTGGCACAGATTTGGAATACGAGGAGGCCGATTTTATGCAAATGCAACATCGACCCCCTCCGTTTCCCTCCAATTACCCTGGTGGTTACACTCGTCACTATCACCGGTAGACGAGACAACCACTACAATCCAGCTAGACAAGAGGATAACCAGACAGCCGCATACAAGCCTCTAAATAGAGAGAGGCCTCCAATATTGTAAATAATGTATCCTGTATTCACCTAAGCTTTAGGCTATCTAATCTTAATATAAATAAATAAAACATGCCATTCCCCACTTAACCATATATGCATTGTATTTTTAAAGCTTTAGACAACCACGCAATAAATCAGAAACTATATTTCTCATGCCTCTCATGTTCTGGAAACACCCGACTTGTCACTCTCCGTAAAATCCAATATTACCTGGCCGAAAACAGGGTAAAGTTTGGCAAGTCGAGGCACTACATACATACATACATACATACAAGTTTAAATACCGTTTGTCCACAGAAACTGTGGTTACAGTCTCACATCCTAAATGGCAGCTTTCCAGGCGGCCTTGTCAAGGGCTGCCTCTGTTGTCAAGTTCTTTATTTTGAGATCGGACCGGAGTACCCGAGCCCACGGCATTCTAGGTCCACCCCTACGCGCAGCTCCCCCCAAGTTCACAGTCCGGCATTTCTTCACCCAGTTCTGATCATCCATTCTCTCCACATGTCTAAACCAACCAAGTCGGCTCGTGAGCATCATTTCACTGATACTCCTAATGCCCAGACGCCTTCTCAATTCCTCGCTCGATACCCTGTCCCTAAGATTAACCCCACACATCCATCTCACCATTCTCTTCTCATTCCGTTCCATTCTATTGACATCCTCCGCTTTAACCGGCCACGTCTCAGAGGCATAGGTCATCGCGCTCCTAACACACAAGGTATACACCTTCCCTTTAAGGTGGGGTGGGAGCCCTCTTATGGTCAGGAGTGGCAACAGCTCTCTAAACTTTCCCCAGCCACTTCTGACTCTAGCAATGGAGCTAGCTTCAGCGCCACCTCCAGCGGAAACTGTATCGCCCAGGTAGCAGAACTTATTCACACACTCCAGCGTTACACTGTCAAAATCAACACTGACAGGCGGGTCATTTAATACAAGATCTCCCTTGCACACTGCACATTCAAAGTCTATGATTCTTGTCAATGGTCCTCTAGCTCCACTACATCTCTTGTGTACCCAGTCACTACAGACACAACATTGAATTGAATTACTTCCCACCCCCTTCCCACATACTGCACATGGATAGTCGCCGCTTCTTTCCATAGTTCCACGCCCTACTCCACTAATCATGACCTTTGTTTTATCTATGTTAACTCTGTCCCACGGGTAACCTGTGGGGGAGTATACGTGAGCAACTCGAACCGGATAGCACCATCCGTAGAGGTTAGCCAAAACCCTCTTAAATCGTGCCCTACAAGCAGCGACGGAATCTGTGAGAGTGTGTGTGTAGGCTGTACCGGAAGTGACCTGCGTTATTAATACCTGTGCGAGGGTATCCCCGGGCCCCCTTGGTAAACAGGCCAAGACGGACAACGCACTCATTCGCCCCCACGTGTGTCAGATCTCTACAAGGCTACTCTCTACTATATTCCAACTCAAATTAAGTGCTTCTTGTTTTACTAAAGTGTTTCATGATTATTGCAAAGGTTGTGTAGGATATGTTATGTGTTCAATCTAACGTAAATAGCTGAGATCTTTTATTCTCACCTTAGTCTCTGTTACTCGTGTCGAGAGTACATACAAACTCTACCTGGGGATTGATATAGGCCTATATTGTTATATACTGTGTGATATATATTCATATATTACCACCAAGGTATATATATATATTTGTTCGGCAATAATACCCGCACTTTACACGTACATGTTGTGAACACCCCTGACTGATCTTATACTAAAATTATTAGGATTATCAGGGTACGTAAACATGTATAAATGTTCACAGAGAGTGTTATATATCTTTTCTCTTAGTTAGGCTTATATTATTTATGTTTCCTGGCTTCAAAACCAGTTTAAACATTTAATTCGAATTCATAGTAATTCTATTTTGTCCACATCGTGTTAACATTTCAATGTCGAGGACTCAGTCTTACACATTAGATTAATATTAATTTTTGCTCAGTTCCCTGAACTATTATTCCTAAATCTAACTGTATACGTTAGTAGCTAATTAAATCCTCTCTTATTATAAATAACTTATTCGTTATTTACCATTCAGCTGATATTCTTATTTATATATTCTAACTTCACTGAGACGGTGTGACCTCAGTATTATTGACCTACCTAGATTCACGCTATACCTCGCATTTATTTTACCTCAGGATATCAGCTATTATTGAAGACTAACCGCTCTGTCAGCAATTATGCTATACTTATATATTCATCGTATGTTTCTTCAATTGTGATTTATCAATTAGTATTATCAACTGTTTTATATACCATCCATGCTTTAAGAGTATTATTATTCATTCTTGAAGTAGGTTCGAGAGTATTTCTATATATATACATGACTCAACCATCATTATTAATTATTATCTATGCCCATGCTCTGATTAAAAGTGAAATAAACACTTGTGAAACCCAACTGTGTATTCTGTATCATTGGTGGAGATTGATATTTATAATTGCCTATTTGGAGTCAGTTGTGTTCCTGCTGAGTGTTATAGTTCTAAAAAGCTTTTCTAAGGAGAAAAGGTAGAACTGATTTAATCCGGCAAGAATTATTGCCCGGCATAACAATACATGTGTAAAAATAACCCTTCAATACCAAGCCTATGGCATCTCTCCATACCATATCCTTCACTCCTTACCCCCTCTTTACCCCAACCACCACCCTCCCTCCCTCAACTTGACCATATATGTTGTACAGGTTCTAGCAGTTCATGGATTAATAATGGTAAAGAGGCTGAATCTTCTATTGCTTTAGTAGTAGTAGTAGTAGTAGTAGTAGTAGTAGTAGTAGTAGTAGGTGATTTTGTTTTATGTGGCCATTGTTGTTATTACTGTTATTGTTATTGTTGATAATGAAAATTGTGTTATTTTAGTTTGTGCTGCTTCAGAGAGAACGTTAAGGGGAGATGGGTCGTTTTTCTGGTCCCCCTTCTTCCTCAGGTTTAGCCATATTTGTTTTCAGATTACATGACGTTCGGCCTATAAGTTTGGCAATTTTAAGACCTTTCGCCGCATTAATCTTTGTCAATATTAAGATTTTTCGTGTTATTTAGGTGTCTATTTTTCCTGGCGAGCGATAGTGAGCCTGTAATTCAAGTGGAAACGCCCTTTGGCCGCAACATTTTTCTATTGAAAAATGTACAAATTTATCTTGAAGGAGGGTCATGAGCGGGTGTTTTTTTTTAAGCTGGATGGAGGTCTAGGGAGGAAACTAGAAAAATAAGGAAAGATAAATATATGAGCATAGAAATACCCCTCCCCCCCCTTAAATCGAGTCACCCCCCCAGTTCTAACCTTATTACCGGTTGTGTCACCGGGTTCCAAGATATTACTATACCACTACCCAATCCCTGTCTCCTTCCCTCCCTTCCTCCCTTATAGCTTCCTAGGGAGTTTTAAGGGGAGATTTCCACTTGAGGGATTTTTTTCTGGACCCCTTTCACCCTCGTGCTTAGCCCCATTGCTTTATAGATTTTATAGACGTTCGCCCCATTAGTTTGGCGATTTTAAGAAATTTCGCCCCATTTCTGTCAATTTTAAGACCTTTCGTGCCATTTAGGTGTGGATTTTATCCTGGCGATCGATAGCGAACCTGTATTTTAAGAGGATTTGGCCTTCGGCCGGGACCTTTTTCTACCAAAAAATGTACAAATTTATCTTGAAAGGGGGTCAGAGGGGTGTAATTTTAAGCTTGATGGAGGTCTAGGGAACAAAATAAAAACCTCCCCTTAAGCCCCTTTCACTCAGTCAAGAACGCAATGCTGCATACCAGCGCATCCATGGTCGGACTTGGTCTTGAGAAATGTGGCCCCGACTGCATTTTTGTTATGCATGCAGCAGACAATAACCGCATACAACTGACCGAGAACCGTCCAACAACCGACCAGCATAGGCATGTCACCGACCATGAACCGACCGCCGAAAATGTTGAATGTAACAGCCATTTCCGAAAGCCAACCGACACCAACCAATCACGACCAATGCAGACCAACAACCAACCACAAAAGAATGCCACCGACCATATGCGGCTGCAGCCCTATGCGTCCCTATGCAGGCATGGTCAGGGTTATGCAGACGTATGCAGGATTGTCGTGCTACACCCAGACTGGCATGGTATGTTCCCAACCACTACCGCATGTTACAGACCAACTTCAGACCGCATCCGCATGTTCACGACCCGTGAACCGTATATTGAAGACCACCAACCGCATGCGACCGCATGCGTTGCATGCGGCCTCAAATTTTGAACTGGCTCTACTTTTTGGGGCCCACCCACGCATGTCCACGGCCACGCATGCAGCCTACTGCCGCCGACCATCTACGACCTTCGGCCGCATCTTGCAAACCACCTTGCCGACCATATCCTGCATAGGTGTTCGCCGTTATAGGCCGCGTCTCACACAGTACGGCCACCGCTCGACAGCTGCCGACATAGGACGAATTGCACTTTTTCGCCGATTGTAATCGAATTACTGGATCACTGCACGATCCTTGCTGGCACACGATTGCTATACAACAAGCCCTCGACAGTCACTCAACACTCACACGTCACACAAGTCTGCAACACGACCCTTGTAGAATAAATCGCTGACCAGAGACGCTACTCATTCGACCAGCACACGTTCGTCATACGTTTAAAGCACGTTAAAAGCACGTTAAAAGCACGATAATGCCGCTTCTGGTCGTTAACCATACGTTTAAAGTACAACAAACGCACGTCCGTTGTACGACAAATACGCCCATCGTACGTCTCCCACGATACTGATACGTCAAAGGCAGCCCACTTATATAATGGGGTGTGGCCCCGGCACATTTTAGTCTACCACCGAAGCTCTTACTGTCAACATGGAGGCACACATGGACGTACTAAACCTCCTTGGGACCACCATGACAGACGACGAAGCGTACATGGCTATAATACACTACAACCAAGCTAATATAAACAACCTCAGATTGCAGCTGTTGTACACCTTCGCCCTGAGAAAGTTACGGAGCAAACCAAAAAAAAGCAAGAAACGTAGCTGTCATGTCCGGGCTTGGATCTTGGAAAGACCCATGTACAGCCACTATTATCAAATGATGCAGACTCTACAGAACACCGACAAGGCAACGTACAAGTACTACCTCAGGATGGACGAGGACCTCTTCAAAGAGATAGTCCAGCGGCTAACTCCACGCATCGCCAAGCAGGACACCAACTGGAGGAAGACCCTGGAGCCCGGTCTATGCCTGGCCATGACACTCCGCTTCCTTGCCACAGGGGAGGCATACAAGAGCCTGTGTCTTAACTTCAGAGTGGCCCCCAACACCTACTCCATTGTCGTCCGCGAAACCTGTGAGGCCATCATCCAGGAGTACATGGAAGAGGTCATCGTGTGCCCTATGACACCACAGGGGTGGAAGGAGGTCGCCGCAGGATTCGATGAAACCTGGGGTTTTAAACACACCGTAGGGGCAATCGACGGCAAGCACATCGCCATGCAGCCCCCTGGCAACATGGGGTCCTACTACTACAACTACAAAGGGTACCATTCTATTGTTCTGCTGGCACTCGTTGGCTCCAAGTGCCGGTTCATCTACGCCGACGTGGGAGCCAACGGTTCAGCCTCAGATGCAGGTATCTTCCAGGTGACCGACCTCCGGAAGGCGCTTGATGATGGCGCTGCAGGTTTGCCACCCAGAGAGTCACTACCTGGATGTGATATGCCTCTGCCCTATTTCCTTGTGGGTGACGATGCCTTCCCAATGAGAGAGTGGCTGCAGAAGCCATACCCCCACCAAGGTCTCCAGAAGAAACAGCGTAACTACAACTATCGTCTGTCGAGGGCCAGGAGAGTTGTGGAGAACGCCTTCGGGATTCTAGCCAATCGCTTCCGGTGCCTACTCACCACCATCAACTTACAACCTAGCACTGTGGAGAAGGTGGTCCTCGCCAGCTGCATCCTCCACAACATCCTCATCGACAGACGCCCTGGCATGAACGTACAACCTAGTGGTGTTGGTGAAATGTCTGCAGACTGGAGGAGGGAGCCCCTGCACGGACTCCAGCCACGTCTGCGACAAACCGGACCAGGGCCTGCCAATCTTGTGAGGGACTACCTGGCAGACTATTACAGCAAACCCGAGAACCTCCTGGCGTGGCAGTACCCAGTCGAGTAACAAAACGTAAGTAGAAATATCCAACATATTCGTCTTCTATCAATATATATATATATATATAGTAAAAAATCTTTATATAGCTCCATTCCTTATATTTTATTTGTTATCATTTAAGAGATTGCTATAAGTGTGCTCATTCTTGTCATTACCTTGTTTGGGGATTTATTTATTTATGTTGGTGTCTTTATACACCAATCAAACTTGAACCTCCAATTAAACTTTAAATTATTTTGTTATGTTACTGTTTGTATTTCTTATAGCTACCTAATTTTCTTAAAAGTTTTTGTTTGGCCAAGTATAAATGTTGTGGTTGTTATGGTAATACTGTTATTTTTCATTGTTCTTTAGATTATGTGAATCAGTTAATATTTGCTGTTTTTATTTATATCCACTTTATTGGGGCATTATTTCTTTATGCAGGTCTAATTATACACCAATCAAACTTGAACCTCAAATTCTAGTTTTAATTATTTGGTTATGTTACTGTTTCTATTTATTATATTTACATAATTTCATTAAAATTTTGTTTTATCACAAGTATAAATGTTACTACTTTTATGTTTCATTGTTCTTTAGTGTATGTGAATAGGTTTATATTTTCTGTTTTTATTTGTATCAACTTTATTTTCATATGACCTTCGATGTTTAGATAAACGCCAATCTTAGTGTTCAATTGTTTCGTTATGTTACATCGTTGATTTATTATGTTAACATATGTTCATTATTAATTTTTTCCCAAGTTGATTTTTTCTCATAATGATAATTGTTTTATCTTTCATTGTTTTTTTTTATTTTTAAGGTTCATTTTATATATATATTTGTACTTATATTGCTTTTATTTGCATAGGTCTTTCCATTATTACAGAACATAGAGTATATAAAATATAGTATAACATAATTTATTCGTAGGAAATATCAGACAACATTAAAAGTACAATACATTTATTTATAAACATACAAAATAAATTTCATATGTTTGTGTGGGTGTCCTGGTGTCAGTATAATGCGTGTATGTGTACATGTGAAAACTTATTATAGAAAATTGTTGGAGCCCGAATCCAGGAACCTCTCAAAGGAAGTCAGGTCGCCCATTCTTTGGCTTGAGTGTGTTGAATCAAGGTTGACAGGGGTTGCCTCAGGACGCCCGTAGTTTGGGGTATTCGATTTCCAGCTGCTCCTAGGGGTAC